>JADRCD010236972.1:0-17138 GCA_019843815.1 Montemys delectorum
GATCACTGTCTCCCAAGCTGGTCTCAACTGATGACATTCCTATCTTTGCTTCCCAAGCGCTGTGATCGTAGGAGTATGCCACCATGCCTGCGCAACTTGTATGTGCCATGAAGGCCACATGCCAGTTGTGTAGAATGCCCTTGAAGCTCCGTGTGTATGTTTCCTTATGACCAGATTCAAATGCTGGGACACTGACTAGCACATGATATTATAGTTGTAATCTCTTTGCTAGCAGATGATGTCTGTGGGGCTTCTCCATGTGAACTCTCTTCACCCTCTTTTTAAGTGATAAATATTTTGATGGCAGATAATAAAGACTACATAAAGTCCTGTTTCCTACTTCCTGCTCACCTGATAGCTGCAGCATCTCTGATGATTCTTTTGGGGTTGTTATAATAATAGTTATCAAATGGTGATTTTTTTTCTCTTACTGTAGTTTTTATGCCAACTTACAATGACAAGGAAGAAGAGTCACTTACACACTCATTCCTTTGGCTTCATCTACCTGCTTACTGTACGTTCGAGTGCACACACACACATACACACACACACACCCTTGCACACACGAGGTCTGAGAAGGATGCCAGCTGTGTTCTAGAATTCTTCACACTACTTCTCAGGGCAGGGTCTCTCACTGAGCCTCAAGCTAGGCTGACAGCTAGCAAACACAAGCAATCTTCTTGTTTCCACCCACAGCAAAGGATTTACATATGAGGCCTCAATACCTAGGTACTTACATGAGTGCTAGGGGCTTGAACTCAGGTCCTGATGGACCAAGAACTTCTACCCACTGAGCAATCTCTCCAGTTTTTTAATCTAAGTCTAACTCTGAAACCCAGGATGACCTGGAATTCACTCTGTGGGCTTGAATCTGTGGCACTCTTCCTGCATCAGCCTTCCAAGTATTGAAATTCATTTATACACCCATCCTTTTATAGATATATTAGTTTATATCTCTGAGGACTCACAGGTTCCAGTGTATTCTCATCTTCTACTGTGCCATCTTGTTTTGATCTTCAAGGGCATCAAATTTAGCCTCACTGTTCTTTGACTAGATAATTTTCTCTGAGTCTATCCGTACTCTCTGGTATAACATTAAGTTCTAGGATCAGAAATGGTGACTAATCCTAGAAGCTGTGAGGCTCAGAACAAAGGATCACTAGTTCAAGGTCAGTTTAGGTACACAGTGAGGCCCTTTCTCAAAAGTAAAAATAAAGAAAGGGAAGAAAGAAGAAAAGACAGAGAGAGAGAGAGAGAGAGAGAGAGAGAGAGAGAGAGAGAGAGAGAGAGAATGAAAACTACAGCACCATCCTGCTCTCTTCCTAATATGGGCTTAGGATGGCTGTCTTTCTAGTGCACTCTATTTTCTTTTTATTAGAGAATGATGTATAGAAACTACTAAGTGGATACATAGTCATAATTATGCTGTTCTCAGAATTTTTCAGGATCTTAAGATAGGAAATAATACATAGATGTTAGATATGTAGATAAAAACCTGATAGATAGATAGATAGATAGATGATAGATATAATACATAAGAAACAATATACTTACATATTAAATAAGTATATATATAACACATACATGTATGAATAGATTCCCAAAGTATGTTTACTTTTTTGGGTTTTTATTTATGTATGTATGTGTATACGTATGTATGTATGTATGTATGTATGTCTTGTCTATTAAATGCTGGACATCTGACAATGCCTTGAATTCTAGTCCAATGCCACAGCATTTATTCTCACCCTTCCTCTCTTCTTTTGTACCTCTCATTTCTGACAGCAAAGAACCTGGTTTTCATTATGTGAGACTCCCAAGTGTCATCAATTCTCCTACACCACCTAGCCACTGCTCCCTTTGTACATGGGCCCCAATAGGTGAGATTTAATGACTTTGGGCCATACACATCAATTACTGCTTCCTAATTGCTTTTTGGTAAGGGTAAAGTGGACAGTAAATACTTAAATAGGCTAAGAGAATGTGGAGAAATGACGATAGAGGGTGGGAGACGCCATGTGTATTATTGTGAGCTTTATGAGAGCTGTGTGGGGGTTTTGCTGAAGCCAGGACCTGCTCAGGATCACACCGCCAGTGCTTGGCTGAATGCACCTCAGGCTGTAGCCTTCAGCCCTGAGAGTTTGCAGCCTTTCCTCTGTCTGACCTCGCCACTATCTGCACTGCACTGCTAATACATTCCTTCATCAGGATGCATGCTTACCCGGTAGAAATTGCTTAGCACCTAACTGAAGAAGAGTTTACTCCGAGTGCTAGAACTAATGTAAACAGGGAATTACATCCTTGCAGCTCCATGTGGTGTTATAATTACATCAGAATGCAGCCTGGTCACTGGTGCGTCCTACGCGCCACACTGTCGCCATATTTGCAGATGTTCAGTCTTACGTTTATTAAGCATGACAATACCCAGCAGGATCCATTTTGTCTGATTATCCTCAAATGGAGAAGAATATTAAAAGGCAGGATAATTAAAAATATATGCCCAAACAAAGGATGTGTCTACGATTCCTTTTCTAGTGCTTTGAAATAGTTCAAATTTCTCAGCTGGCTCTCGTGCAGAGAGCATTAAAAGGATGTCTTAAATTTAGACATATGTCTTCATTCTGTTTAATGTGCCAGAACAAAAACATAGCTTGAGACCACCATGAATGGATGTCTAAGTGCTGGAACGCTAGAGAACACTCGTATTTCCACAGGGCTAAATGTCATCATAGAGTTTCTGACTGCACTTTCCCCTGTGAGAACACAGCCTTCTATTTTTGAGTTTGACTCTTACAATTCCATGCCAATATTGCTTGTTAAGTCCACATAATGGGCCTCTCTTATTGGATGCAAGTTGGGAGCATTAAAATGGCGCTACACTTATCAGGGATGCCTCTATTAAAAGAAATAACTTCATCTCTTCCAGTTTTTTTTTAAAAGATCTATTTCGTTATTTTTAATCATGTATGTGTGTTGGGGGATGGGAGGGGTATGTGAGTGCAGGTGTCCACAGAAGCCAGAGACATGGGATTCTCTAAAGCTGGAGTTACGGGACAAGTCATGAGCCACCCAGTGTGACTTGGGCCCGCTGCAGGAAAAGTCTACGTACTTAACCACCGAGCCACCTCTCCAGCCTCTCTAAGATATTTTTAAAGGTTTGAAAATGGTGAATGTATTTGTTATCTTTAGATTTTGGCACACTTAAAATATTCTTATAAAAAGAAAGTGCATATCAGGCAGAGATGAGATTTCCAGCATATAGCATGGCATATTTCTAGTGGATTGTTCATTAGGGTTTCGATGAAAAATAGTGTGGAACAAAGAAGACTGGAGAGAAAAGCATCCCATCTCCCTGAGAGTGGTCCAATTATCTAGTCCCTGAATGCTGGATGTGAGGTTCCTACCTGCTAGAGTGATCGTGGTTAACTAGAGTCAAACTGAGATGTCTTTGGTGCAACAAAATTTGAAATCAGCTGTTTAAGTACATAGCTCTGGGGGTTGCTTGCATTTTGATGCTAATTCTGCTCTCCTGGGAGGGGCTTCGAATGAGGAATGAGTCACATACTCAAGTGACTTCTTGTGAACCAATCCCCTAATGAATAAAGGAGCCAATCACTGGGCAAGTAGGCGGGACTTCCAGATTGGCAGAAGGAAGAGAGGAAGCAGAGAGCTACAGTCTATTTGGACAGGGATAGTGTGAGGACAAGATGTAGCTACTACGAGTATCTCCCGATTTCAATGGCAGATCCATCAGGATTCACCACCAGAGGATTTAGACTTAATAAGGCTTAAAAGATTAGGATTTTAGTTGCTGAGTCCAGCAATTGAGTTGCCATCGTTTCTAAACTATGTGTTGCATTTTCCTTCACATGGCAGCTAGTCTGTGTTCTACAGCGGCAAAGTGTGGGTTTGCCTGAGCTGCACCACCAAGGCCATGGGGGATTTGAAGTACGGGATTGGCCTGATAACGACCCAGCAGTGGGAACAACAGATGGGTGGAAATGGTTCAGGAGCTCTGAGTCAGAGTCTCCACGAGACAAAAACAGGTCGGCCATTGCCTGCCCGTGCATGGCTAGCTGGGCCATTAGGCAGAGTTGCCCGCACAAGTGAGGAATTCATTTTTTAATATTTCCCCGCAACAGGTGGTCCTACTCTAGTATAGATAACACTTACATGACACAATTTTTACTTCTACATGTTTTTAAGAAGATCATGTGAGAGGATGCTAACAATTGAGGTTGACCAAAGCATGTATTATATTCTTATAGGTGGAATCTGTGGAGATGTGATGTTAATTTTAAAGTACGGAAAAGTGTCTCCTTGGGAGATAGCAATCTCTTCAGAGCTTTCAGGTATATATTATCACATGTTCAAAAGCAGTACTTCTCAAAATTGAATGTGATTGCATATAATTGTTTTGTTTGTTTAAAAAAACAGATTTTAAAGATCTGGAGGCAGCAACTTGTGATCTCCTCAGTTGAGGTGCTAACTATTGGAGCACAGAGCATGCTAAATACCAAAGTCAGAGGAAATTAAAACATATACCATTGTAGAATAGTAGGTAGACACTTGATTTCATATAAATTGATGGGGAGGAAAATCTAAAATGTATGTTACTGTGGCTGAAGTCCCAGAAACGCACTGCTGGATAGCAATAAACAGAAGCATATACCTAGGATCAAAAGAGGTCCAAAGCCAGGAAGAAGCCATGCCAACAGGAATTGGTTACGATGGGAACTTAATACTGAGCACAGCAGAGCTTAGAGGGAGCCACCAAAAGGCCCACATACGTATTAGTTCACCATAATAGGAACTCAGGTAGTGTTCAGTGAGGCAGGTTTTTCCAGACAACTGGAAGCCCTGAGAAATCCAGTCGAGAAGTTGACAAGATCCTTGTGACAAAAGGACCCATCCTACTGAATACTTGGTATCAATCGTGGGTGGCCTGCACAGGAACGATCTCTTCTTTACTCTGGAAGTGGGTTTCAGGAGTGAAAAGGCTTAGGAACATACATGCCTTTGATTAAAGAATAGGAGCAGGGGGCGGGGGGAGAGAAGAAGGAGAAGGAGAAGGAGAAGGAGAAGAAGTTGCTGCTGTTGTTTCTGCAGTTTTTAATTACCAAGTGTGGTGAAGAAGAAGGAGGAGGTGGAGGAAGAAAAAGTCATTTCTGCAGGGTTTTTTGTTTGTTTGTTTGTTTTGTTTTGTTTTTTCGAGACAGGGTTTCTCTGTATTGTCCTGGCTGTCCTGGAATTCACTATGTAGGCCAGGCTGGCCCCAAACTCAGAAATCTGCCTGCCTCTGCCTGCCAAGTGCTAGGATTAAAGGCATGCGCCACCACTACCCGGTGTTTCTGCAGTTCTTAATTACCAAGTGTTCAAAAACTCCAAGTTGACCATTTACACGTGGTAATAACTGATTCTTTCCTCAATTTAGCTTTTATCCTAATCAGAGACACCTGCCTTTGTGTGTTTTTCTTTATTATTCTAGTTTCAGATTAGTATGCAGCTTCACAAAGCTACATGTTAACTTTAAAGAGATGACTGATTCACTAGGTCAGGACTTTTCTAGATCCCTGGTGTCTTACTGAGGTAGAATTCTGACATCTGGTCTGTCCATCTACCAAGCACAAACCTTTCCCACCCCTCTACTTCTGTATTTTTTTTTAAAGGCAGCCTTTTTTACTTTAACTGTCCAATTTAAAATCCTGAAGATTTTTTATTGGAGGCAAGTGATAAAAGGTCAAGAAAGACTGCTTTGCTTCCTTATAAACCATCATGACCGCAGAGAGGCAATACATTGGCAAATTCAGTGCCATCTCCTTTTTACTAACTCTATTAAAATTGAAAGCAACACTGGCTACTTGGTGTCTTCGGTTTTAATCAGCAAAAGAGCCACCGAAATATGAACTAGGTCTGGGTTATGTTTCAAAATTCTATCTAGCCAGTGTAGATAACTCCGTGTTGCAGATGAAGAGACTTCAGAGAAAAGTGGTGAAGACTTTTAAGGCTGCAAAAAGAGGGGAAAAGTTGAGGAAGAATCAATTAAGGGGAAAAATCAGATGGAGAACAGTTTTACATATTTAGAAATACTTTCATAATCAATGTGAATAATGTAGAAAGAAAGTTTGTAAGATTAAAAGAAAGTTTGCACATTAAAAAAAAGACAAAAAAAAAACCAAGAAGATAAAATCCTCCCTTCCACCACAAGCCTCCATGTTAGGGAAACTCTTAGTCAAGAACCATATTTATTTATAATATGAAGAAATGAACAAGAGCTTATTATTTAGCAAAAGTGATGAAGATTAGTTATAAAATAAAAACCTCATAAAATGTTATTGGTTTTGGTTTATTGTCAGGGAAGAATAAATTTTGGGAGCTTAAGAGTCAAATAAATGTATAAGCTTTTCCAGTTGGTAAATTACAAAAAGATCTAAAAAATACACCCCACAAAAGATGTATATTTTGAAATCCTTATTGTTAGCGGTCTGGCACTGTTTCTGTACATATGTCTGTCTTTCTACATTAACAGAAAAGGCTATAGTCTGTTAGCTTAGAGCCCTCTCACCTAATCTTACAATTTCAGTTCAGTTCGGGTGACTCATAAAGGAACAGGATCACAATTTCAGGTGTGGCCCACCAGTCACGTGGCATAAGGCCCAGAAGAAGGTCCCCTAACTTCACCTCACCCTCCTCCCTCACCCCAACTGTTTCCACTTTAACATGTGACTCTACTCAATCCAGCACAGTCCTCTGGCCCTCAGCAAATCTGTTGATGCAAAGAGACGAGGGCAGGAATGTGTTAATAATTAGGCTGGGGAATACTTTCATTTTCTAGAGGCTCCCTTTATAAAAAATACTCACTTCCAAATGTTACGCTTTATGCCCAAGTTCAAAGGATGTGATATGTAGTCATTAAAATGCTCAACCCATTGTCTAAAGTCTAACTTTGTGAATTGTGCACATTATCTGTAGAACACACAGCTATTTTAGACCTTTTTATCACCACAGCGCTGGTTTAAACGGAGATGATGCAGATCCATATATGAAAGCTAAGCTTAAGATGCATCTGGATACTATTTAGATGTATGGTAAAATGTGCCTGTGACAACTGCCTTTACAATTCTAGAGCCAGCCAGCAAAGAGACACATACAAAATGGTAGGTGGTCTGGATAAAACAGTGAGGTAATTATAGCACTCTAATGGGTGAAAAATGTACATTCTTAAATGGTTAAAACATGTAAGATCACCATGTAGAGCGCTTCCTGGGATGGGTTTGGGACTGTGAAGACAATTCCAGACACGTAATAGACAGGAGAAATAAAGGCAGATGCAGATTCTTGGATCTTAGGTGGCTTCTAATCCAATTGAGAAATGAGCCAGCCTGAGTGAAAGGGATTGGCCATACTAACTAGCAGACAAGGAGCGATTCAACGGAGATGGAGATAGGGTCGATGCACTAAGAAGTGTTTAAGATTAGTGTGTCTTATTGAACCAGGGACTGTGGCCAGGAAAATAAAGCTATAGCTGTTTTGGGTATTGTAGCCAGATAGTGAAGGGAACATTAAGGAAAAACCTGTTTCTACTTAACTCAAACAAATAGAGGACTTAACAAGACCGCTGCAAACAAGGGAAGGGCCCTCTCTCTGATGCGCCTTTGCTTGAGAAGTCATTAAGCCATCTTCAGTTTGTTTGTTTGCTTGTTTCCCCGGAGGGATAAGGAGAGTTAGATGGGAATGTTCCCAACACAGTATTTACTCCCAGCCTAGCTCCTCAGGCTCTGGACCCACAGCGTAGGGATAAAAGTGTCCCCGAGATTTAACTGCCGGGAACTAATTTCCAGTTGATGATGTCATATTTACTCTCCCACTTACCCTGAGTGAGTTCAGTGATAGGGGCTAGGGGCCGGTGTGTCTTGCTGAGCTCTGGTTCCCTGGAGAACTCCCTTCCTATAACTACAAGTCCAGTCTATGAGAATGGACTTTTCCTTTACTCAAGATTTACTACCTTCTACATTAGGAGTTTTCAAATTCTAGTGCATACCAGAAAAACCTGGTATGTTTAGTCAAAACGCTGAATTCTGGACCCCACTTCCAGAGTCCCCAGTTCATTGGGCCAGAATATCAGCAGCTCCCAGCTGAGAATCCACAAAGCCATACTTAGAGAACTACAACGATTTGCCTCTACTCATTCTTTTTAATTTTTTTTTTTTTGCTTTTATGGTGTGTGTGTGTGTGTGTGTGTGTGTGTGTGTGTGTGTACATGAGTGAAGATGCCCATGGCCAGGCCCTGGATCTAGAGTTAGGAGATGTTGTAAGCCACCTGATTTGAACATAGAGAGTAGAACTCAGATCCTCTAGGAGAGCAACAAGTGCTCTTTACTGCGGAGCTATCTCCCCAGTTCTTAATTTTTAGCTCCTGAAGGACCCCTGTGCCACAGGAATGATTATTTTCCCATTTTACAGAAGGGAAAAGAGATGCTCTATAGTTACAGCAAATTTATTCCAAAGTACACAGCTTAGTGGTGTCAGAGCCAAAGTCGTTCCCTGGGCAATCTGATTCCAGAGCCAATGTGGTGTTCCCACCAACATCAAGCTTACTCTGTAACCTTGCCTGGACTCCCTTTAGCATGGGGCGGTCCCCAGAAACAGGCAGCATGCACTCTTGGATCTTGTCTTGCTCTGACTAGCCTTTCTTTTCAAGGCTGTGTTCAAAGCTTATCTAGCATTGGCCAGACAGCTTGGGCAGGGAAGTGACTTCTCTCACTTCCTTGGGCATTCACTCTTCTCCCTGGCCTGAGAGTCCACTCTCTGCTGATTCATTGTAGAGGCCTCACACAGTTCTTTATCAGACCACGCATGCCATACACTTTCATGGCACCTCCAGTGCTGATGTTTTCTTCTCCCCCCACCCCAAAAAAAAACCACACTTTTTTCGCTCTTAACCCATCACAGGCGAATCCTGTGTTCATTATCAAGAAAGACAGAAAATCAAAAGTTTTCATCAGTCATCGTTTTTAAACTTTAACCAAAAAGGAGAGTCTTAGCTGACTGATGGGGGCAACTTTGGCTTATAAAAACCCTGAACAACAAAGACACCTTCAACTCAAGCTTCTGTTGATTCTAGGGTCTCTGTGGATTATTTATCATTCTGTGTTAAATTCCTGTATGCATCAAACCATCTAAACGTATATCTCTGTTTCAGTTTTTGGTTTGGGCTGCTTCTAAATGGTGAATGAATAATTAAACAAATAAGTATCTTATAGGACATTTCACTTTCTAATATAATCAGAGTTGCCCAGTTAAGAATTTCTCAAAATAAATGAACAAATTGACATTCTGTTCATCATCATAATTTTTGCCAAGACTAGGAGGTCCTGAGTTAAACTACTATTATAAATTACTGAGTTGTGGCCAGTCTCTACACTTCGTGACAATCCTTTCCAAAGTCAGCACCCCATTAAAAACACTTTAAAGTGTCAACCTGCTTAAATATGACATCTGAAATTTTAAAATGTATACAATTACAAAAAAAAAAAAAAATCCATCTTATTTTTACTGGAAGGGGCTGGGCACGGATAGAGGGAGGCCCCTAAGTGACTCAAATGTGAAGCTTGGGTTAAAAACATACACAGACCATTTCTGTGCTGTCTAGAAATGGCCGTCGCTCCTAGTGCTGGCGCTACAGAGTCTTGGTTAGAAAAGATAAAGCGGTTTTCGTGCTGCTCTCTCCTGACCTCCAAATAGTCTCATTTTCCCCCCATTTCTTTTTTCGAGATAGGCTTTCTCTGTATAGCCTTGGCTGTCCTGGAACTCACTCTGTAGACCAGGCTGGCCTCGAACTCAGAAATCTGCTTGCGTCTATCTCCCAAGTGCTGGGATTAAAGGTGTGTGCCACTACCGCATGGCCCCAAATAGTCACTTTTTTAATGGAGCACAATTAATTCAAACATTTTCTTTTGTGTTTGTCTTGGTTTTGTTTTGGTTTTGAGGGAGTTGTTTGTTTGTTTTGTTTCTTAGGATAAGGGACCACCCCCACCCTCCCCCACCCCCGCCCAAACCCAAGTGGTGGTGACTCTCTATCGCCACCTGGTGTCAGAAAGTTCTACAGTGTACGAAAAATGCGATTAAAAGATGATTTTAAATATTCAAAACCCAAGAGAGTAGCAACAGTAGCTGCAGCGAGAAAAACTGGTCAACGCCGCCAGTTTTTCTGGCTGAGGCTGACATAACTTTGTAAGACAGCCAGCGTTTGGGAATCTTGTTCTTGTGCCCGAAGGTTTTCGACTTTTTCTTTGAGTGTTACCAATGAAGTGAGGAGGCAACGTTTCCTCTCCCCTCTTCACTTGCTGTTGGCATGAAGGACTGTTGATGTTTAGCTAATGTTAGGTAGTAACGACCTCCGAAGATTAATTTTGGGTACGAGTAACATGCTATTCAGAGCGGAAGGCAAAAACTAAGAAATGGGCCGGAGATACTGAGGCGAGAAAAGCACCCGTCTAGCAAATTGAAAAGCCTTGGATTTGATTTCTAACGCGTAGAAAAACAGGAACAATATGCATATCGCGAAGTACGAGTCTGTGATGAACTTAAAAGTTATCTATATTTCCAGGGTCCTGGTATCCCTGAGCAGTTACCAAGTTAAATGATAACGGTTGCTTTGTAATTTTGCAGCGGAGGAGGGGTTATCTAAAAGGCAGAAGCTGCCCTCTTTGAAAGCTTAGGCTCTGAACAGACAAGGCCTGTGGCTTTCTTTGAGGGATTTAACCTTCTTGAATCTCTGCTTCCCCGTGGAGAGAAAACTGTGGATTACACAGCTCAGTTCCTATCTAGCCCATTTAAGAAAAGAATGACTTAAGTCCTACTAATATGAGACAAAAGAACCTAGCCATACTTAAATGTCATTTCAGCAAGTAGCTTTGACTTCTAAAAACAGTGTTTTAATTAATTCTTTTTAATCAATTACATTTTGCTCACCTGAGATCCTGGTTTCTTTGCTCTAAGTTGAGCTGGGTTTTTTGGGGGTTTTTTTGTTTTTGTTTTTTCTCACCTGAAATCCTCGTTTCTTTACTGTAAGTTGCTTTTAAAGTGTGAAATAGGAATAATAACTATGCTTGCTAACCATATAATTGTGAATATTAAACATTATTGCATGTACAACTGGTTGCAGTGGTAGCTGAAAGGTGGGCTATTTTCCCAGTAAAGTCATTGCTCTTAGAACTCCGTCATCATTTATCAAGAACCATGTTATATTCTAAAACGATGTCATTGCTTAAAGTCATTGCACAGCTTAGAAATATTGTGAAAAGTGTGCATACTGAAAACTTTCATGACATAAATATCCAAAAGAAGTAAAAACTTAGCTTCATCCCAGCATTGTTTTATTTTAATACGTTACTTTAGAGTCTTTTCTCAGTTGACGGGCCCTGTTGTTTGGGATCATATAAAGGTCTTAAGTTAAAACCAGTTTTCCAGTCCATACCTGTCACCCTTGCTTGTATATAAAACTAATAAAAAATTAATTAAATCTAGGCAGAGAAAATAGGGCAAGAATTTCATGCAAGATTGTTGGCATGGCATTTTGAAATAATCTTTACACATTGTAGAACACAGGAAAAAATAATAAAAAATAAACTGGCCATGGAGGAAATTGTTGGGTTTCACCAAAGTACCTTGCACAGTTTCTCCAGTCAACTTCTTTCTACCAAAACTTCTTATGAATCGCCACAGCAGCCTGGCAAGTTTAGAGCAACCTGGCAAGTTTGGTTCCTAGGCAGTCAAGTTTCCATTCCAATGAGCTGTTTTCATTCACTGTTCTTCCCCTGTGATGGGAATCCCCTCTTCTCCTCTGCTGTTCAAGAAAATAGATATACTACTGTAAATGAACAAAAATAACCCCCTCTTTTATGACTTTTTACACACACATGTTAAAATTTAAAAGCCATATACTCCCACCACAACACAAAACTTCCAAATGGTACTTTAACAGAACTACATGAATAAAAGAAAGAGTATGTTATATTGCAATAGTTACAACTACATGAATAAAAGGAAGAGTATGTTATATTGCAATAGTTACAACTACAATTTCTCTCAAAGTGTATTTCTCATCTGAAATCCTTGTCTCAGAAATACACATTAACAAAAGATTTCAAAACTCGATGTGGTTGATTTTCCTTATGGAGCATCCAAACAAAACATGACAATTGCATTTGTGTAGGAGTAATAATGATAATATAAGAAAGGTATTGGCTTCAAGTTCTAAATGTGGATGCTTCAGTGCTTTTTAGAAGGGTGAACAAAATACTCACAGGAGGAAATATGGAAACAAAATGTGGAGCAGAGACTGAAGGAAAGGCCACCCAGAGACTGCCCCACCTGGGGATCCATCCCATATACCAAACTGAGACATTATTATGGATGCCAAGAAGTGCTAGCCAATAGAAGCCTAAAATGGCTGTCTCCTGAAAGGCTCTGCCAGAGCCTGACAAATACAGAAGGGGAAGCCCACAGCCAACAATTGGACTGAGCTCGGAGGTCCCCGATGGAGGAGTTGAAAAAGGGACTGAAGAAGCTGAGGGGGTTTGCAGCCCCATGGAGGGAGCAACAGAGTCAAAAGGCCAGACCCCCTGGAGCTCCCAGGGACTGGACCACCAACCAAAGAATACACATGGAGTGACCCATGGCGCTGGCCACTTATGTGGCAGAAGATGGCCTTGTTGGACATCAGTGGGAGGAGAGGCCATCAGGCCTGGGGGTGTTCAATGCCCCAGTGAAGGGAGGATGAGAGTGGGTGGGTTGGGGAGCACCCTCATAGAGGCAGGGGAGTGGGTATGGAATAGGGAGTTTCCGAAGGGGAGACCTGAAAAGGGAAAACATTTGTAGTGTAAATAAAGAAAATATCCAAGAAAAAAAACAAGATGAGGCTTTGTTCTCGGCAGATTGGGAGGTAATGTAAGACCTAGTGATCCACCCACTGGAGTAAGTAAACACAAAAATCATTGTCCTATGAAGAAATATCCTAAAAATTAAATAGAACTTGTGCCATACTTAAAAATTTCACATACTTCTTGACTTTTCTGCATTTAATTTTTAGAGTGGATAGTTGATAGGTTAATTATGTAACTGTTCAAATAGATATGCCTGCTTATCAGTTTAGAGTTAATATTTTATTGAGATTAAAAAAAGATTTTTTTTTAAAAAAAAATATTTTTTCTTGGTATATGTTTAGAAGCAGAATGTGGCTTGCATGGAGTGCTTGCCGAACTCTGTGGGTGCATGTACTGCCGTGTTTGATACTTTAAAGAGGCTAGTTGAGGGTTTATAACAAAAAGAATGTTGATGATCATGCAGAGAAAAGGAAATTCTTGTTGATGAGACTAGAAATTGGTAGGACTATTGTGAAAAATGGTGTGGCCATCCCTTTAAAAAGCTAAAATTAGAACTAACACGCCCAGCTACATACAGTCAGAGAAAATGAGTCAACATATCAATGAGATATCTACAAGCCCATGTTTATAGTGGCAGGATTTACAGACTAGCCAAGATATAGAACCTATTGACATGAATATGTGGTATATATGCATTATTGAATATTATTAAACCGTAAAAGTTAAATCCTGGCATTTTGGCAACCTAAATAAGGCTTGAATAAGTAAGACACAGAAAGGCATAGTGTATATTCTTATTTCTAGGGATATCATGGAGGTAGAGAAGTGTTCAGACAAAAGTATGGATATTGATTTGGGAAGGTGCACACTCCTTATGTCCCAAACACTACAATAGAGTAACACAGAGAAAACAACTTTATCTTTGTCCCCTTTAACTATAAGTAATTTAAACTCTTAGCAATAGGGACAGGAAGAAGATAAAGATGATAACTATTTAACGACTGAAGTAAAATCACAGGAAACCCAGAGTCAGTGATGTGATACAGATGTTAGGCGTATTGTACAGTCACATGACCACCTTGACAGAACATCAGGATTAACCACCCTAACTAACCAGAGAAGAGTGAAAAGACACTGTGAGACTTAACTAACTGTAAATACAAATTTGAGGGTCCAAATCTTTTTATTGGATATTTTATTTATTTACATTTTAAATATATTTTATTTATTTTACAGTCTCGATTCCCCCCCCAGAAACTCTCTATCCCATCACTCATCCTCCTGCTTCTATGAGGGTGTGCCCCCACCATCCATCTACTCCCACCTCCCCACCCTTGCATCACACTACACTGGGGATCCAGATCTCTTATCTTTGAATGATTCAATCTTAATGGATACATTATAATGTTTTATTACATTAATATCTAGTTGTTACTGAGATGCAGTTAATTAACTGTACATACAGACAATATATCACTTGATAAATTTTTTAAGATACAAGTGCTTCCATGATGATATATTTGTTATCAACAGGTTTAATATCCATCATTCACAAAACAATCCTGGACAATTTCATTATCTATTCCTTCTGCTTTCTTTACTACTCTCCCACAATGAGCACTGATCTGCTTTGTGCTAGTATGTGCTACTATGAGTGTATTTACTCTCACAGACTTTGATATAATTGAAATGAGATAGCATGAGCTTTGTCCTGACATTTTTTTTTCATTCAGCACAGAGATTTAGAGATATCCACTAGAGAGTAAGTAAAGTTCATCCCTTTTCATTACTGAATAGTGATGTTCCAGTATATGGATATACCGCATTTCAAATATTGAGTTACCTGTTGATAAATATTTGGGCTTAATTTTAAGATATTAAAATCAAGTACTATAGACACTCACCTGCAAGTCTTGGTAGGACATATGTTTCTTATTTACACTCTGGCTCTGTAGCAACACAAGTATATATATCTTTGACAAGAAAAACCATTCTTTAACGATCTAAATGAAATCACCTAGTAATAGAAGAGACAGAGCCCCAACTGGTCATCCCATGTCACCAAATGAAACTCCCAGTACTGGGATTGGTTTATGTCTAACCAAGTTGTTGTCCAAAGGTGTCTCAAGGGAATCCCCCAAATAACTCAGACTGCTGCCAAGACTATAGACTGCTCTGCACAAACTGACATCAAGGCCCCATGGCTGAAGACAATACCCACCTAACTCATTGATCGTGGAGAAGTCAAGCTGCTACCTAATAGGGTCTTCACCCCCATGTGCTAGTCTCTTTAATACAGGAACTTATTTTCCAGGCTACTAAAGAGGAACACAAACACCAACTGTATTATTCAGGGTTTCTGGCAATGGTGGCTCAAGGCTTGTTTGTGGGAGTTTCCAAACAAATATCCGATTTGACTGAGGCCCACTACATGAGATGGAACTCATACTCAACATGCCTTGAGTAACCAAAACCAAGAGACTAGATAGCCTAGATACCTAATGTCTAACTTTCTATGTAGCTTCAAGATAATCATCTAATTACTTACACCTTAGCTCCATATCCATAAAAAAGAGATAATGGAGACCCATGATCCTTTCTTACAAAAGTCGTGAAATTTCTGAAAATTAATACAAGGTTTATACTCATTTGATGCCAAAACTTAACCAACCCACACTGATTTATTGAGATCTTACTTGAGCTGGGAGTCTATTTCTACTTTTATTTATCTTGCTTAGTCAAAAAAAAAAAAAAAGTCAACAAATTTGGACCAGACATGGTAGTACATACCTTTTTTCCCTGAGCTTGGAAGGTAGAAACAGACAGAATTTTGTGACTTTGAGGCCATTCTAGTCTACAAAGAAAGTTCCAGGACAGCCAGGACCACACAATGTGATTGTTTCAGAAAAAAAAAATCAATTTGATTATGGACTGTTACTTGTGTCCTGATGGTATCTTAATAATTTGCATTTTATACATTGTTTTCTCCTACAAAAACTCTTCACATGTTCAGTTATTGGAAACAAACAAAATTTTTCCCTTGGATAGAAATTGTGAATGTTCTCTGCTAATCTCTACCTATTTATAATAGCCTTTTCGTGTAGTGTGCAAAAAACACATATACACACAATGGATCAAATATGAAATGTGTTCCCTTTCTTATAAAAGTTCAGACAGAGCGATTCTCAGATGTTTGATGGCAGCTATATCCACTGTTGCATTTATCACATGACATTTTCTTGTGTGAGTTTTGATCATGGATCTTATTGTGGGCAAGACAGATATAATGTAGGAATATCAGCCATTCCATTTGCTTTCCAGCAAACAAAAAATTTTTTTTGAAAATTTTTTATTGGATATTTTATTTATTTATATTTCAAATGTTATCCCCTTTCCTGATTTCCCCTACAGAAACCTCCATCCCATCCCCCCCCTTTTCCCTGCCTCTATGAGGGTGCTCCCCCACCTACCTACCCACCTGCTCCCACCTCCCTCAATTCCCCTACACTGGGGCATCAAGCCTTCACAGGACCAAGGGCTTCCCCTCTCATTGATGCCAGATAAGGCCATCCTCTGCTACATATGCAGCTGTAGCCATGAGTCCCTCGATGTGTATTCCTTGGTTGGTGATTTAGTCCCTGGGAGCTCTGCGGGGGCGGGGCGGGGGGGTCTGGTTGGTTGATATTGTTCTTCCTATGAGGCTGCAAACTCCTTCAGCTCCTTCAGTTCTTTCTCTAACTCCACTATTGGGGACCCTGTAGAACATATCTTTTAATGACCCTTCCCTGAAGTTGTCATACTACATTTGCAAGAACTGTAGTCATATCGCTTTACCTAGATCATGGGACTAACTACGGTCATTATTTTGACTGAGGTATGTCCAGCTAAACTGGTAGTCTCCATTATTAGAGAACAGACACCAGGAGCACTTTTAGTGTTTGCCTGCCCCCTCTTTGTAATAAGTAGTTGTTGTAAAACACACATACACACACACACACACACACACACACACACACCATGCAATAGCCTTAAAGTGAAAATCTCCATGTACCATGGGCTTATAACACACAGGGTGTTTTTTTTTTTTAAAAAAAAAAAAAAAAAAAAAAAACAAAACAAAAAAAATATTCTTTCTGGGTTTTGATGTATCACTGTGGTGGCTTCCCAGGGCATGCTAGGGATTATGCTGTAATGGTGGGTGAACGCCAATTTCTACCATTCCTCAAAGGCTTTCTTAATTATTTTTTTGTC
>JADRCD010236972.1:30871-45312 GCA_019843815.1 Montemys delectorum
ATAGATAGATAGATAGATAGATAGATAGATAGATAGATAGATAGATAATTTGGGCACTACAATGAGAAATGGTAGCCAACATAGACCCAGTTTCTTCTATCAACTAAAACCACCCTTTGTTCTCTCTAGGAGAACTTACAGTTTCACATCCTTGCTCTTTGCTTCCTGTCTGTCTCTCTTCTTCCCTCTTTTTTTTCCTTCCTTTTGTCACAGGATCCATTTCTTCTGTGAAAATGGCCTTTATTCCAAACTCAAGCTAGCTTTTAAGAAGCGACCTTTTGAATTTGGACAGGTTAAATACTTCATCTCTTTATCTTTACTACTTAAACAAGGGAAGTTTAATTTTCCTTCTTCAGTTCTGTTCCCAGTGGCTCTTAGCAGACACAGGCAAAGATCTTCATCTATAAACCCATCCCTTCTTCCCTTACCAGACAATGGCCTTCTTTTAAGAACCTGTGGCCCAGATGATTTAAGTGCAGATTAAATTCACTTCTGAATTAAAGTTTGCCATTCCATATGACCAACTGCTCTTCCCCCTACTTTAGACTAGTAACATAAAGAACGTGTAGATCATTCCTAGAGCAGGCTCTTCCTTCTTTCATTTCATGTCACAGCTGTCTAATCTTAGAACAGTTAATTTATCCTTTCCTGCTCCATTATTTTTAATGAAGAACAATAATAATATGAACTTGATAGGTTTATGAAGATTGAATAATTTGATGTGTGCAAGGATTTAGGTTAATTCCATCTTTATAACTATTACACAATTATACTTATTTTTTAAGTAGTCTTTACATTTCAGGCCCAATCATATAAAAAAATGCTCATGGACTTCTTTGATAATCATTATGGCTATACTTCCTTTTTTCCTTATTTATTTATTTATTTATTTATTTATACTCCACATCCCATAACTTCTCCCCACTCCCTGTCTCCACAAGGATGTCCCTACACCACCCCACCCAACCAGACCTGGGGTCTCCAGTCTCTTGAGGGTTAGGTGCATCTTCTCTGTCTGAACCCAGACCCAGCAGTCCTCTACTGTATATGTGTTACGGGCCTCATATCAGCTGCTGTATGCTACCTGGTTAATGGTCCAGTGTCTGAGAGATCTCAGGGACCCAGGTTAGTTGAGACTGCTGGTCCTCCTACAGGGTTGCCCTCCTCCTCCTCAGCTTCTTCCAGCTTTCCCCTAATTCAACCACAGGGGTCAGCAGCTTCTGTCCATTGGTTGGATGCTAATATCTGCATCTGACTCTTGAAGCTGCTTGTTGGGTCTTCCATAATGTGGTCATGATAGGTCCCTTCTTCTGAGTGTTCCATAGCCTCAGTAATAGTGTCAGGTCTTGGGACCTCTCCTTGAGCTGGACCCCACTTTGGGCCTGTTGCTGGACCTATGGCTATACTTTCTACTTCTCATAAACTAAATTCTTCCTTGTGTTTTTTTCATTTCTGAGTACGTTATATGAACTTGAAATAAGTTCATCAAATATTCATGTTTGAAAACTATCAATAGATACTAATGAGTGAATTTGTCATCTCACTCCATCTTTCCAAACATTATAGTTGTTACACATTAATATTGTGATAGTTTTTGTTATTATTGGTACTGTTCCATGTGTAAAGCTGTTATTGCATCAGTTAGAATTCTACACACACACACACACACACACACACACACACACACACACACCAAGAAGCCTTCATCTAAAAACAGAATTTATTGGTCCAAATTTTACCAAATTCTGACAGAAAATAATAAACTCATCTTGCTTTTAGACTCAAAATATATAACAAGATGCAGATTTCCATAATCCCCAAGCACTGTCTGCTTCTGTGTACTAATTTTTTTTTTTTTTGCCAACAAAAACTTCAAGCATATGGTAAAAAGATGACAATGGGAGCCTCAGTCTGTGTTGGTGTTGTGGCATCCCAGAAAAAATGTCATCACTGAGCTGATCTGGTTAGATACCCAACATCCCAAGAAACCAATGTGAACTGAGTACACCTAATTTGAACAGTAACAGAAAATTCTATAGCCAAGCAGATAAAAGACACAGCATTAGCGATAACAAGAAATCCCTCTTTAAATATTAACAACATTGTAAGGGTGAGAAGTGTATGAGCAATTTTTGTCAACAGATTGGGTGATGTTCACATCACTACCCAGTTTCTCAAATTACTGGCACATTAATCCAAGAAGCTACAAAAAACAAAGCGTCCCCTTTGTATCCCTTAGCTGGTGTGCAAGTTCAGTATTAGAGCAGCTGACAAATGTGTGATCTCATGTTTTTGTGGATCGTCATTCATATATAAACATAAATATATGAATCATCATTCATATATAAACACACATATATGAATCATACATATGTTTTCATTTATTTCTGTTTATGTGACAGGACATTTCTGTCATATTTGCCAACATGTTGGTCCCTTTTTCTCAAAGAGCATTGATATCAAAAGTATTTTTTCCTTGAAGTTTGTAGTAACTAACAGAAATTCTGCATTGTTTTTGTATGTTAGGCATCATAATTCTGAAGTTTTGAAAGATTTATTGTCCAAACTGTAATGAGGGTTATGTATTCATATGCAGTAGAACTTTCTTTGTCCTTGGTGCTACTCTTTTGCTCACATTATACCACTACTGTTGTTTCCTTTTTTCCTAGGCTCCCCTAAATTTTTTCCTCCAGCTCCCATAGGCTGTAGAAATTCTTTCTGCTTCTGCTCATAAAGCTAGCTCCCTCTATTTTAGTTCTTGAGGCTCCTATGCATACTATCTACATCTAGACAAAGCCAAATACATTACTTATTAGCCATGTGTACACTATCTAAAACAGTTTATTTCCAGGAGTCTTTCTTCTACTAAGATGGAATCAAACACTTCTGTCTCACCTTCTACATCATTGTCATCATGTCTCATAATTAATCAAAAGCTATTAAAATACTAACTACATACTTAAAGTATCCTATATAACAGACTTTGTTATTTGCTATATCTTACTGTGACAAAACCAAATAACTTTACCATAACTCATTGATATTTATATAGTGATTTTCCTACAACCCTGCAGCTTTTTAGGGACATTCTTTAGGATGAATTTGTGTGCTTGACATATATATATATGTATATACATATGCATATACATACACACACACATATATATATATATATATATATATATATATATATATATATATATAGCTCATCCAATTTCTTTAAAATGATATCCTGCCCTGCTTTCCCATTAATTTTGGTCTTAGTAACTTTGGTCTGTGCTTTTAAATTAGTATTATTACTTGGCATATTTATGATATTCAATTTAGGAGTAATACTAAAAGTTCTCATTTATTTTCAATCAGTCCAAGTTCTTTCTGTCTGCAGGCTGCCAGAGCTTTACCTATTAAAATCCGCATTTATTAATGCTTACGGCTCATAGTCTGCTTTGAGCCTCTCTAATCACACAGCCCTTCCTGTCTTCATTTTCTCTTAAATCAGACTTTAAAACATGTCTCCATTCTCCACCATCAATCATTAGTTAAGCCTTGATTTGTTAAAACCTCTGAAAGCATTATGTTGGTCAAATGGTTAGATTTCAGGCCCATGTCTCTTATCATTAGCCAGAGGTTTTGCATCTGATCCCCAAAGCCATTCACGAGAAGAATTGTCGTGCATGAGTTCTCACGAAGAAGGTCACTCTGACAAAAGACGCCAGCCTAATTTATATAGTAAGGTATGCTTGCTAATTCTGGTCTCGGAACCCTGACCAATTGACTCCTATCAGGGCTGTGTGAGATGATAAATTTTAATCAGTGCTTTCAGACTATTAGAGTCTGACTTTCTTTTTTTTATAATGGATTTCTTTCATTCATGCTTTCCCTCGTCTACATTTTTATGACTGTGATGTGCTTTGATTTACTTCATTCAAAGTATGATGCTCTGGCTTCAATTATTCAATTTAACTTTAAATAGACATTGCTACAAGTCTTACTGATACAAAGGACATCTGGTGTCAATAAATTACAGCAGGAGGTGCCATGTGGGAAGGAACCCGGCACTAAACACATCTCTAGGCACAGCCATCAAGACGTGCTATATGGCACTCTGCCACTTGTCTTCTTAAATGATATCAGAGAGGCGCTCAAGAGGCTCAGGGGGGCAGAGCATCATTTTCATCTTCGTTGCAGGAAACTGACCTACTGACCTACAAATCCAGACACGCACCATTGTGTCCAGTTGGCCAGATCTTCGACGATGACCTTCACTAAGCAGGAAAGACACACACAACAAAGGAACTCCTTTCTTCTCTATCATGCACAGTGTCTCGAATGAAGAATGCTCTCCAGGAGCCCAAACCAAGAATTCTGCCTTTACTCCTTGCAAGCCAACCCACACCGAGTCCAAAGGGCTGAAGTTCCTATTGAGAAATAGGTTTCCCCCTTGCTATTTCTGAGTCGGTTCTAAATGACAAGTTTTAACAACTGCCAAAGACTAGCAAATCTATATAGTAGAATTTAAATTGATTGGAAACAAGAGGCGCCTTTGCCTGATTTTTAAGCCCGAAAAAGAAAAAAAAACCCCATTAATTGCAAAATTATGAGCAATACAGGAATAATTTACAAAAGATATAACTAATATTTGAATTGTATTGTGTATACAAAAATGTATGAACCAAAGTTGCACGTGGATAATCTGATCTTAGTGAATCACAAGTGGTCTTTAAATGATTTTTATTTGAAATTATCGATGGCTCATGCAGCTGGGAAGCAGACTTCTATTTTGTATAGTATCAGAATACTTTGAAACTTGGAAATCTCCCTTAACAAGCTATTGTTTCCCCCACCATGGCTCCCCAGACTCTCCTCTTGTACCAGGAAAACAATAGGTATAGAGCCACAGATGGATATCACATCCTCTGTAAAAGGAAGACTCAGTTCTTTCTAACCGCACAGAATGACCCAGATCTGCCCCCATTTTGGCTTGTTCTCAACCTTAGAGCAACTAGAGCTTCAGGAAGCAAGGAGACACAAATGTGCAGATTCCGCAGCGGTGGGCAGGTGCTGCTCCCAGGAAGAGGGCGCTGAGAATGCTTGGTGGGCAAGGCAACATAAAAGAAAAAAAAAAAAAAGCAATGACAAAATGTAGCATGTCCATTACAGGTAACAAACCAGGTCACCATAAGGGTTAGAGGTTATGTCTGAGAAAAGCACACATTTCTGTTCCATTTACCCAAAACTGCATTGCCCTCATTACAAGTCATGGTGTTTAAAGGGAGTTCAGTAAATAAAGGGAAAAGACTAGACTATGCAAACACAGAAAAGCCTCCTTCCTTTTCTTTCTGTCTGTCTCTGTCTGTCTGCCCACCTGCCTGTTTTTCTATCTTTTTGTCTTTCTTTCTTCCTTACCTCATTCCTTTTTGTATTTGATGGAGCATTCTCACTCTGAAGTCCTTCCTGAGTAGCCTAAAGTGGCCCCCAGTACACAGTGATCCCCCGTCTCAGCCTCTGAAGTGCTGCACTTACATTATGTCATTATACACGGCAGGGAGCTCTTTTTGTTGCGATTTCTGTCAAAGAACTTCAAATGTGCTACATTTGAGAATCTCAGAGGATCACATACCACACAAAACCTTCTAAAGCATGTTTAGGTAGAGAGGTTTTTCATTTTTTGTTCATTAGAGACGAGAGGTTAAATTACTTTATGACATATTAATTATTCTGCCATTCATACAACTTTGTGAATCGAAGAAAGCAATCTGGGGCTGTGCTTCAGCAACAAAAGTTCCTTCCATCTCAACCTCAGGAAGGTGTTTTCGGACCTGCTGAGCTTTCTTTCTGGCCTTTGGTACCAGATTCTATAGAGAGGGTCATTGAAATAGGCTACCTGTGTCACTTAATATGTTGTTCCTAATCTGATAAACACAAAAACATATTGCTGTGAAAGAATTGTAGTGCCAGTTTTTGTGAGACCCTATCCACTGGGCATGACCTGCCTGTTGCCATCTTGAAATCAGAGTACCTATGATTAGCAGTGTGAGATTCTCACAAGTTAGAGTTTGCTAGAAAGGATCTCTCCCAGGACAGACAAAGCGCTCACAGCCTTCATAAAGTGGCTCATGAAGCAGAGCATGGAAAGGCTCACACGGTACAGGAAGTACACTAGCCCCTCTTTTAGAATTTGCATGTGATTAGTAATTGCTGGGGCATGGAGGGAACTCTTAATGATGCAGCTACCCCGGAGTAGCCCAGGCTTCTGTAAGTAACTTCTCACCCATGCCCTTCTAATTCCAATTAAACTCACAGGTTGATCCAGATCAACCAGAGAGGAATCATTTCTTCAATCCGTCACTGCCTTCTCTTTATGCAGTGAGTAGAGGCTCTTCTCAAACAAGGTCATGCAACATTAATTACAAAATTAAGCTTCATTTAATGAATAATTAACATCAAGATTCAAAGTCTCGTGCTAGAAAGCCTGAAGAGCTTCACAGGGGTTAATTTTAAGTAATCTATAACATCTATTATCTGGTGTGGTAGTACTAGGAAATGAAAGTAGACAACTGTACTCAGGGCCTTCTGCACCACTGATTTTTCATCGACTCCACATCCTGCCAGCAACTCTTAAAAATCTTCCAGGTTGATTCTAAGGCTTTGATACTCAAAACTGAAGCCTCTAGATTGAAGGTAACTATGCCCAATAGAGATAAAAATTCTCCACCATCTGCTCATTATTATTGGTTAAATACAGCATTATTTGAAACCATGAAGTGATACATTCACCATGGTTTCATCAGCTCTTTTGAAATGTTTTATCTAGTTCTAAGAGTTTTGAAGCAATTATATCTGTGCCTTTTTAATATTTTACACATTCTTTCACTTTCCCCCTTCCTCATGAAAACAGGGTCAGGTGGTAACATGGGTGGATTTGGTAAAAAAGAGTGATTTCTTGAAAAACTGGGGAGTACAATATGCACTTTCATCAAGAGCTGATAACATAGTTGTGTTTGTCGTGTCTAATGAGGACATAGGATGTGTTGGCTTCATCTCTTCACATACTAGCTTCATAAACACAACACTAAATAAGATCTACTCAAGACCCACAATTGAACTATGTAAGGAGATGTTTCACATGTTTCATATAAAGTACTAGGATTACAGCAGTGAACAAGAGAATCCTGTGCTCACATATTTTGGGGATAAACAATTACAATATGTTAGAATAAATGTAGGCACGAGAGGACCTAACACAGTCTTAAGGGAACAAAGATTTATGTGATGTGGTGACACTTCCTGTGACAGCTGAGAGATAAATAGAAAAAGTTACTTGGGAATATTTTTCAGATGAAGAACATATAAAGGGGAGAGAAGGGGAGAGAGAGAAAGAGAAAAATAAAGACAGAGAGATAAAGACACACAGAGAGAAAGACAGAGAGAGACAGAGACAGAGACAGATCATATTCAGCACCTTAAAAGAAATCCAATTGTTTGAAGTATTCATTTTGGCTATTGGAGTAAAATAATGACAAAAATATAAAGTGAGGTTAAATGGAATCCAAGTGAGTTAAGATAGAAATATGATAGATAGATAGATAGATAGATAGATAGATAGATAGATGATAAGTAGAAACATACATACATATATACATACATACATACATATATGCATACATAGTGATATATAGATAGTAGATATATTTAGATGATACATGGATGGATGGATGGATGGATGGATGGATGGATGGATGGATGGATAGACTATTAAGAGAGGTCAGAGTAAAAAAGTTTTATATGTTTATTTTATGTTTTGAGATTATATTTTAATTACATTTCTCCCTTTCTTTCCTCCCTCCAAGACCTCCATTATGCCCTTCTCTTCCTGACTCTCCTTCAAATTCAGGGCCTCTTTTTTCTTTGTTATTGCATGCCTGCATGCATTTGTACATGCACACATATTCCTAAGTATGACCTGCTGATTCTGTACAATGTTACCTGTATGTCTGTTTTCAGGGCTGACTGTTTGGCACTGGACAACCAATTGGTTTGCTGTTCCAGGGGAATGGTTCTCTTGGCCACTCCCAGTTGCCTGCAGTTCTTTCTGTGGGGTGGAAGCCCTATGAGCTTTACCCACATAGTTCAGCATGTTAGTTGGTGCCCTCCTTATTCAGTCCACATTTTGGTGGTCATGTTGATGAGAATTTAGGGGTGTAGCTTTTAATGTTACTAGGAGACACAATCTCATAGCAAACTCCCTGATCCTCTGGCTCTTACAATCTTTCTGTCCCCTCTAGCCCCTTTCCACAGTGTTTCCTGAGCCTTAGGTGTGGGAATGATTTGTAGATGAATCCCTTCGGAATGGACTCCACAACTCTGCATCTTGACTGCTTGTGGCTTTTCTGTACTAGTCTCTGTCTATTGCAAAAAAAAATTTTTTTTTCTTGGTGAAGTGTGATGACTACAATTATCTGTGGATAGAAAGGCAAGCCTTTATAGATTGCTGTTAGGGATTATGTTAGTTTAATAATTTAAAGGTTATAGATTCTCCTCTAATGACCATGACTTCACTAGCACTGAGTAGTTAGTTGGGTTTCCAGTACCAGCCATGGTATCCCTCTTTTTGAGCAGGTCTTAAGTCCATTTAGAGAGCAGTTACCACCAAAGTATGTGTGCCACTACTGTACCCTTAAGATTATGATGCCATGCTAATCACAGATGTGGTTCATAGGCACCATAGCTGGGTGTGACTGTTGTTTACCTACCTCCTTTGGAAGTTTGCATGGCTCTTCTTGGTACCATGAAAACTAGTCGTGAAAGAGGGGGCATTCATGCCCGTTCCAGATCAGGGTCCTCTGGGTGAGCCTTGTTTCTGAAATGCATGGTGTCTTCAGCAACTGAAACTTACCTTTCCCTTTTGGGGGTAACTAAAGGCAGCAGCAATAGGTTGGAGCTTCTTCAAGGATTAATGATTTTACCATTTATTTAAACTGAATAGTTTAAATAATAACGAATAGCATAATAAATAATTAAACAGTGACTAGCATAGGCCATTTCAGTACTATTGTTTACATTAATTTTTCAGTGATACTGAACAAAGAATAATTCTACCTAGCTTAATCTATAGAACAAGGAAGAGTTCTGTGGGGTGTTTGCATCTACCATTTTACATAATCCTTGATTTTTCTTATTACAGTATTAAGTGCACATTTCTGATAGATTTATCTGTTATGAAGAAAATGTAGAAAATAGAAAATCATACAGTAGTTTAGATATTGAAAACTGCATATCCCCTTCTAGAACTTCAGCTTACATGTACTTGGCAATTCCTCTT
Source organism: Montemys delectorum (assembly GCA_019843815.1). Classification (NCBI taxonomy): domain Eukaryota; kingdom Metazoa; phylum Chordata; class Mammalia; order Rodentia; family Muridae; genus Montemys; species Montemys delectorum. The sequence continues at coordinate 40,194 of JADRCD010236972.1, forward strand.
AAATCGCCTATAAAAGGATGTCTATAGCATTAGTGAGTTTATAAAGTTTAATATTTATATAGGTTGAAAGGCAGCCCATACTGTACAAAACACAGAAATTACTTTTCAGGAAATAATGTGTCTGCTTTATTGCCTTTAAAAACTTTCAATGTAACTAAAGAGACCCTGATTGGAAGGGAGTCCTTACCCATGGGCTGGGTCTCAAGCTGGGCCAGTTGTTGGCCAATCCCTCAGACTCTGATCCATCGCTGTCTCTGAACTTCTTGTAGGCAGGACAAATTTTGGGTTGAAGGTTTTGTGGATGCGTTGGCGTCCTTAGCCCTCCACTGGGAGTCCTGCCCTGGCTGCAGGAGGTGGTCACTTAAGGCTCCATATTCCCCATTGCTAGGAGTCTCAGCTAGGATCACCCTCATAGACTCCCCGGTGCCTCCCTAAACTCACCTAGACCTTTGGGGCTCACAGAGCCTGAACCAACAACCAAAAGGCATGCATGGCTAGACCTAGGTCCACCATAAATATGTAACAAATGTGCAGCTTTGTCTTCATACAGGTCTCCCAACAACTGGAACAGGGGCTATGCCTAACTCTGTTACCTGCCTGTAGATCTTGTTACACTATCTGAGCTGACTTGTCTAGTCTCAGTGGGACAGGATATGCCTAGTCCTGCGGTGATTTGATATTTCAAGGTGGGTTGGTACCCAGGGTGACCTCCCCATCATCAGAGGAGAAGGGGGAGGAGGGAGGGCTGTGTGAGGAAGACACTGGGGGTGTTGCAATCAGGATGTGAAGTGAATAAGTTAATTAATTAATTAATTAATTAATTAATGGAAAAAAAAAGAAGTAAGTCCTTTACCATGTTTTGATATGCCCTTAGCCTGCATGAATTTATGGTATTTTCTAGAGAAATCTGCTTGTCTTGATCCTGGGATCCCTGTTACTCCTCCATGATTTTCTTTAGATAAAAGGATATATCTTTAATTAACTTGAAAAAAAGAGTGATGTCTATTAGCTTTGCCTTTGACACATACAGAAACACTTCAGCAAATTGCCCAGTTTCTCTCTCTTCTTCAATTTTATAGTATTAAGATGTTTATATTACATCCCAGACACACTATAGTGATACAAGGGTAAAGCCAAGAAATGATTTTATAAACTATAGCTCCTTATTAATTTCTCTTTTGGTAGAAACATTTTCATATAACTCACACATTCACTGAAATCTGAATAAAAGGAAAAGGAGGTACATTTCTCCAAAATATATGATAATCTAAATACTAAGCTATCAAAAAAAGTTAATGAGATGAATGATCAAAGCACTCTATCAAAGCGAAAAGGATGGGAAACTGATGGTTATTTTAATGAAGCTGTCCAGAAAGTGAGTTGGAGAGATACAAAGATTCAGGAGACCTATGTGAAGGGTGAGAGAGATGCCTCTAATAAGGGAAAACAGGTCCTAATATACAGATAAGGGATTGGACTTTTATAAAGATGTAATTTCCCATCTAGGAGAACAGAAGAGAGAGCAGAATGTATGGTGATGTACAAGACCTATGAGACATATGAGACCTATAAGTAATTTTAGATACAGAATTTGCAGAAGGTATCTTTTTAAATGTGTGTGTGTGTGCGTGTGTGTGTGTGTGTGTGTGTGTGTGTGTGTGTATGAGAAAGAGATAGACTTGAAGGTTAAAATGGGTAATAAGGAGTTACAAATGTACAAGAGCAGAAGGCCTAAAATAATTATCTAGGAATCTAAGGACAGAATAGATCAGGAACATAGAGCATAGGATACTAGGCATCCTTTGAAGCCAGTTTGATGTGTATAAGTACTGAAGTTAAACTGCTCAGTAAGTTTGTGTTTCTCTCTAGTGATAATCTCTGGAATGAACATTGAGCAGAGTAAGATTTTTTTTAAAGATTTACTTATTTATTTTATGTATGCGAGTATGCTGTAGCTGTATTCAGACACATTAGAAGAGGGCATTGGATCCCATCACAGATGGTTGTGAGCCACTATGTGGTTGCTGGGAATTGAACTCAGGACCTCTGGAAGAGCAGTCAGTGTTTTTAATTGCTGAGCCATCTCTCCAGCCTTTGAATAATAAGATTTTTATCAAAAAAAATCCTTAAGAACTTTAGAAAGGACTTGGGCTGTGTATGAAGAGGAAGAAATAAAAATTAATTATGAGATCATTAGAAGGTAGTATGAATGGTTTTAGGTACCACTGTGATAAGGTACTAATAGATTTGCTGTCCTGGCAAGAATGAGCTAGATGGAAGTGAGTAATAACTAGGGATTAAGACACTTGAAATTCTGCACAATGCAAAGTGATGGGTAAATGAAATTGGTAAATGCAGATGAATAAGAGAGAGGAATTATGAGAATCAAGGCAGGCAAGAAGCTGAGACGTTGAGGTTTAATCCCATATTCAGGTATGTATGAAATCTAACAAAAATTTTATGGGGTGGTACCTAGGAGAGATCAACTGAGCAAAACTAAGGTCTTTCAGAAGTGAAAATACTTCAGTTGATAACAAAACAAATTCCATTTATCACTTTCATATAATTCTATATACATATGATTGTACGCTTCCAATACTAGTATTGACCATTTCATAGGTCAATAATGGGGCTGGAGAGATAATCTGTGTTTAATAGTACTGGCTGGCTGCTCTTACAAAGGATGTAGGTTCAATTCCCTGTACCCATATGGCAACTCACAACCACTTGTGACTCCAGTTTTAGGGCTCCAACGTACCCCTCTGGCTTTTTCAGACCCTTAGACACCCATGTGGTGCAAAGAATGTAAGGGCAGAGGAATGAGGCAGCATGACTCAGAATAATGTTCTGTGGAAATGACATGGTCACTACACTGAGGTAACCACTGCATCTGGGATTATGTCCACAAAACCTGTAAAAGGTTGGACCCAACATTTTATCAAGGAAACCTTGAATAATCTATAAAGAGCAGATTAAATCCTGGGTCAATGTGTACTATTGATATGGACATATCATGTGGAGGACCAATGTCTCAGACCCGTGGAAAATTTGAAAAGTCTTCCCTCTATGGGTTAGGCACAAAATGGCAAAGCCTTCCTCTGATCTAAACATGTGTTTACCAGTACCTGATCAGTACAACAACTAACAATGACAGCTTTCTATTCCCAGATATTTACAGCCTAAGACTGATTTCCTATGCCTGCAAATACCTACTAGACTAACTAACCCACCACCCTCCACACCACACACACACACACACACACACACACACACACACACGCTGTACCTAATAAACACACTAAGGATCTGGGTTGTTCTAACCATTGGTGGCACTCCATCAGAGTGTGACCAGCCCACACAAACCCAGCTTTTTCCTACCTGTGTCTACACATATCGGTCATTTCTTCAGTCCCTCACCAACCCAAGTCAATTTTCCAGACCCAAGCTGGTGGAATGAGGCAAGACCTGACCCCTTCATGGGGAACTATTGGCAGTGAATGAAAAGTGAATGTCTTTTTTGCCAGTAGATGCACCATGAAAAGTAATCAATGCTCCAGTAGACAATACCCAACTCACACCATGCAAGCAATGCTCATTAAACACTAAGTATCACATGCTCAATAAGAAGACATGAAAGTTGTAGGGTGTATTTTGGGATAAAGAGCCTTGGTGAAAGAAAGACAAGGATGAAAGAGGGTAACAAGGGTAGACTAAAATGTAATATATCCATACATGAAACTGTCAACAAATAATATCTTGCAAAAATTAAATAGCAGCATAGTATCAGATGTCCAAATATAAATTGAGAACATAAGACAGCCAAGTGAGATACTGAAAAGTAAGCAAGTTAAATGAGTTTCTGCATTTTATAAATTGGATTAATGGTGCACTTCATTTCATTACCTTTTTAAAGTATTACATGGCCCTGGTTGGACTTGAACTCTCTATTTGGCCAAAGAATGGCCTTGAGTTCTTCTTTTGTTTTACCCTCAGGCCTCCATTCCTAGATTGCTAGGACTGCAGATGCACACCACCATGGCAGGAATCTAGACATTTGTTTGTATATTTATTTATCTACTTAATCATGTGTGTGCCATCACATGTCATGGTCTGTACATGGGCATCAGAAGACAATCTGCACAAATCAGGTTTTTGAGGGGAGTCAGGGTCACCGTATGCATCCCTGGCCTAGACCTGCCTGCCTTTGCTTCCCAAATAATGGGGCTGAAAGTGGGCGTCCTCATGCCTGGCCTGTGAGGCAGTTTTTCCTTCTACCATGTGGATTCTGGGAATTGAACTCAGTTCATTGAGCTTTAGCAGGAAGCGCCTTCACCTACCTTACTGGCTCTATAAATGCACTATAAATCAATTTTGGAGGCATCGCATTTGTAAGAAAATGACAGTTGGTTTTAGTATTTCTCTGGGACCACTGGGATACCTAGAGAGAGGCATTTATATTCAAGCATACTTTACAGCTCTCGGAGCTACCGTGTGATGATGAAGCCATTTTAAGGTTTAGCTTTACTTCCTTATAACACAGATGGCATTCTTAGCAGCCATCTAATCATACACAAATAAATTGAATTATTAATTGCAAATACATTTCCTTTTGAGCCTAAAGGAAAGAACTAAATCAATCACACATGTGAAAAATTGTGGGCATCCTGGATTAAATTCAGGGCTCATTTCTTTGGACCATTAAAAAAGAAAAAAAGGACAGGGCTTTCTCTGGAAATTTAAAAGATATAAAATTGTGAAATAAACATGTTTCTAAAGAAAAATGATTTAAACTTGTATTTTACAGCTGAGTGGCAGGGCCTATGTTCACCTCTCTCTAGAACTTGCACTGAAGTCACAGCACCACTCAAAAATATTATAAAAAGAGGAGGACTCTGAAGGTTTAAGGTTATTTAATAACCTGTAATTATAGAAACATATTAAACTATTTTTTTCTGCTAGGTCTATACAGGAAGCCCAACAGCTAGTATACTGTGAGCTACAGACTAGATTTTTGGCACTCCTATCTGTGTTTTGTGTGTGTGTGTGTGTGTGTGTGTGTGTGTGTGTGTGTGCGCTGCTCACTGGAGGTTAGGATACCTGTAATTGTCTTTTAAACCAT
>JADRCD010236972.1:56385-69977 GCA_019843815.1 Montemys delectorum
TATGTGTTCTTATTACATGTTGGAGCATCTTCTGGGTATATGCCCAGGAGTGGTATAGCTGGGTCCTCAGGTAGTACTATGTCCAATTTTCTGAGGAACTGCCAAACTGATTTCCAGAGTGGTTGTACCAGCTTGCAATCCCACCAGCAATGGAGGAATGTTCCTCTTTCTCCACATCCTTGCCAGCATCTGTCACGTGAGTTTTTGATCTTAGCCATTTTGACTGGTATGAGGTGGAACCTCAGGGTTGTTTTGATTTGCATTTCCCTAATGATTAAGGACATTGAACATTTCTTTAGGTGCTTCTCAGCCATTCAATATTCCTCAGTTGAGAATCCTTTGTTTAGCTCTGTATCCCATTTTTAATAGGGTTATTTGGTTCTCTGGCGGCTAGCTTCTTGAGTTCTTTGTATATACTGGATATTAGCTCGCTATCAGATATAGGGTTGGTAAAGATATTTTCCCAATCTATCATTTGCTATTTTGTCATATTAAAGGGTCCTTTGCCTTACAAATGCTTTGCAATTTTATGAGGTCCCATTTGTCAATTCTTGATCTTAGAGCATAAGCTATTGGTGTTCTGTTCAGGAAATTTTTCCCTGTGCCCATGTGCTCAAGGCTCTGCACCACTTTCTTTTCTATTAGTTTCAGTGTATCTGGTTTTATGTGGAGGTCACATGGTGGGAATCATAGCTCCAGGTCCATATGTAAAAGAAGATGGCCTTGTTGGTCACCAATGCCTTGGTTCTGTGAAGGCTCTAAGTCCCAGTGTAGGGGAATGCCAGAGCTAGAAAGGGAGTGGGTGGGTTGGTGAGCAGGGGGAGGGGGAGGGGATAGGGGATTTTTGGAGGGGAAACCAGAAAAGGGGATAACATTTGAAATGTACGTAAAGAAAATATCTAAATAAAAAAAAAAAACTAATCTTCAATGATGAGGCTCTGGCATTGCTTCTCCTTGCATTGAGCTGCTGATCACTTGTTGTGACTTCATAGAGTACATCGACAAAGAACTTCTTGTATTATTCTGGTGTCTTCTTGTCACTTCTGTGGACTCAGGCTGATTGGCAGAGCCTTGAGGTTTCTTCTGGATCAAACTGCCATTGCTGGTTCATGACGGGCAATTGCTGAATGGAATGGACTGTTGCTGATGATTCATGTTTAGTAGTTTGCTACTTGACTGGACTGGTGACAACAAAGATTGAAACAGCCCTCAAAGAATTATTTCTAAACAGGTCCACAACCATTGTTTTCTATTAATCCTTTTTTTTCCTACTACCTCTAATGAGTTTATGGGCTAGAAGGGAGGTTGAAGCACTTAAGAACTCTTATTAAAGTAGGTTTTGAAAAATTGTAGCCTACAACTATATGAGTGTTTTGTCTGTATCAATGTCTGTGCAACGTGTGTGTATAGTGGCCATAGAGGCCAGAAGAGGGTGTTGGATCACCTGGGACTAGAGTCACAGATAGTTGTGAGCTGCTACATGGTGCTGGGAATTTAGCCAGATCCTCTGGGTTAAATGAGAATAGATCCAGTGCTTCTAACTGCTTCTAAGTGCTTCTCTTCAGCCCCTGAACTGAAAGGTTCTTAATAAGCTCACATGTCCGTTAGTTCATGTCCGTGTGTATGCATGTGTGAGTGAGTGTGTATGTGTGTGTGTGTGTGTGTGTGTGTGTGTGTGTGTGTGTATTTCTTTTTCCTTTTGATAGACCTTACATTCTGCCTTCAAGAGAATTGTATCCAATGTTATCTACTGGAACCATCTTTTAAATAATGCTATATAGATATGAAAGTAGACTATAATCCCAATACTAAAGAGACTGTGATAGGAGAATCATAAATTCAATCCTATTGATTGAATTTACACAGCAATGTCCTGTTTTTAAAACAAAACAAAATATAACACAAATGAGTATACTATATTATTTTGACTTTCAAATTAATGCAGTAGCTGGTCATATAAACTTTAATTATCTGCCTTGCATTGACACCATAAGCTATCATCCACATCAGATTTGGGACCAGGTTTGCTCAACTTTCAGCTGATAGAACACTAGAATTCAGCCAATGGTTCAAAAGAATTTTTTGAGGATGAGATATAGATATCTATAGACAATTTTTGACTTAGAAAAGAAGGATAATAAAGTGTTGAATATTTTCCAACTTTGTACCCTATTCCAACCTCCGTCTGCCTGGTCTCTTCAGCAAGCCTGTATGTCTTAGGCAGAGAAAGTGGAGTTAGTGAATAAAAGGTTTTAAAAGCATCATGAATGCCCCAACTCTTTGGAACAGCTATGCAGTTTTCCTGTGCCAGAGGAGTTGATAGCCACCCCTTCACTGGGAAGGATTTTTCTCAGTTCTTACTCATTTTCTAAAACTCATTGGCCTTAATACTATCCAAATTCTTAATACATTTAGAAATAAGTTGCCTCAATTACTTCTGGAAAAGTTCCATGGGATTATGATAGGTAGGAAATTGTGGTCCCCTTCTCTCCTGGCCTACTGTTGCTGCAAATCACCAGTCTTGGTTTTGCTTTTTTATCTTTGTTGTTGTTTTTTAAAAGAACAGAACAAAAACCTTAGCATCTACTCGGATATCCACAGGATGTGGGAAATCATTATCAATTTAGGAAGGCTCAACTGCATCCATAACTACCAGTTCTGCAAAGTCGAGTTCTTAGTAGACCAGTTTTTCATCCTTTAAAATCATGCCAAGTCTCACCATTTCTGTTGATTTTCCATTTCAATTACCTTGTCATTTTTCTGAACTGATGCCATAGTTGATTGTAAATGATCTTATGATGGTCTATGTTTGTTTGTTTGCTTGTTTGTTTGTTCGTTCATTTGACCACTCTGAAGTGTAGGCACACACAGAGTCCAGAAGAGGGCATTAGATCCTCTGGACTTGAAAGTTGTGAGTTACAGATAGTGGATACTGGAAACCAAACTCCAGCCTTCTGCAAGAACAAGTGCTTTTAATTACTGAGCCATTTTTCCAGCCTCTGTGGCAGTCTTTTTGTAACATAAATATAATATGACTTTCCAATATAAGAAGAGGGTCTTCAGAGAAACATATCTGACTCCCTTTCTCTTAGTTCATTTTGTTAAGACAGCTCTTATTGTTCTGGATTACACACATACATACATATCCACACACACGAACATACACATATACACACACATGAACATACACATACATACACATGCACACACACACATACACACACATGAACACATACACCACAAATTTACTGGTTTATCTTTTTATACAACTTCAGGACCCTTGTAGTATGCCTCTATTAAGTTTTATAGAACAGTACAGTACTAGTTATACTTTTTTTTTTTTTTTTTTTTTTTTGGTTTTTCGAGACAGGGTTTCTCTGTATAGCCTTGGCTGTCTTGGAATTCACCCTGTAGACCAGGCTGGCCTCGAACTCAGAAATCCACCTGCCTCTGCCTCCCAAGTGCTGGGATTAAAGGCGTGTACCACCACTGCCCTATACTTCTTGATTACTCTATTCTCCCATGACTAGCCATATACAAATTAATCTAATTAATAATATAAGAAAAATAACTATTTGACAAAATCACCTCTGAGGAACACTTACTTACATAGATTAATGATCACTTGCTAACAGGTAAGCCATATTACCCGTGAAAATTGTGAAAAAGCATGCTGGATCCAATGAAAAAAAAGAAAAGAGAAGTTAATATAAAAGTACTTCAAAAGTGAAAGCAAATTCAACTCTTGGGAAAAATAAAAAGAGAAGCCAAGGGATGAGATTAAGGATAGTCACTGATGTGCACATAAACCCCATCTGTTATGCTCTTGTGTATCTGTTTACAGATGTACAGGGGAAGTGTGAGGAAGTCTGTTTCTTTTTAGAATTGATTCTTCTGTATGTTGTGGAGTGTACTTTTTCTACATCTGAGCTAAATATTGCAGCAAATAGCAGGAAACAGTAGTTATTGCACATAATTGTGAACTGGGTGGGCAGGAATTCTTCATTCCATAAATCATTTCAGTTTGCTGCTCTAATTCCACAGCACCAAGAGACTAAAAACAGCTCAGGAAAGAAATGTGCTCTGTCTCTTCTGAACCCACCCCCTCCCAGTTTGGAGAGCTCTTCCACATTCATGAGTTGAATTTAAAAAAAAAAAAAGAAGAAGAAGAAGTTTTAAACCGTCTTTATCACTGTTTTTGAAGCAAATTATTGCCTTCCTATTTATCTTCTTTGCCAGGAACTGTGGTGCCAAGGCAAGGGGCAGACTGTTCCCTTCCTTCATTCTTGATTATTTATAGAACAGTCTGCATGAATGAAATGACGCTATGTCATCTTCTCCCTGATTGCTTAGTGTTCATAGTTCAGAATTCCAGCCAATGTCCTGAAGTGGTTTTGCTCTTATTTACGATTTCCTGCTAAAGCTGTTGTATTACAGCTTTGCAAATAAATAACCTCCTTGGCCACAAGTTGCTGTTAAGGTAATTTAGTAATTTAAATAAACACCCAATCTGCTTCCTCTCTTCTGAGAGACTAAAGAAGAAGTTTACATAACATATCTACCCCTCCCCTTTAAATAACCCTTGAGTCTTCAACTAAGACATTTATTTGGGTAAGTTGTATATTACATGTCTTTAGGGCAAACATAAAATACAATTTATGGGACAACATTTTTAAGTTAAAAATAAAACTGCTTACCTGATAATGTCAGTGAACATAATTTTATAATTTGTCAATTGTCTGAGTAAGACATTTAATTCTGTTTTGAAACCATAGTGTTGTGGTTAATAAAAATCTAGGAGTATGGTACTCTATCTATACCCAGGAAATTCCTGCCAGGGTTGTTTTCCCCACTTTCGACAATAATTAAAATGAATTACATCTGATTCTTCCAGTATGCTACCACCCCCTTCCCACCTAGTATTTAACAAGCCCCTAGTATGTGTTGCTGATTTCACATTTATAATGGTTAACAGAAAGTAACATACAAATGTGAAATGAGGAAAAGTTACTGTTACCCTTAAAGAAAACTTGTAATTGCCTGCGGTGAGCTGAGTCATGGCTGTGTTACATTACCATGGCAACACGGCTGTGTTACATTACCATGGCAACAGCCTCTGGTGCTAAGTGAGCTTTGGTTGGTTTGATTTTCATAAATTTTGAGTATCCTTTACTGTTGATTTCTTCTAAAACCATGCAAAACCACGCTACACAGTTCGCCACTGCGATCCAGCTTCACCACGATTACATAAATACAAATTTGTCGTCTCTGTGTGACTGAAATGAGTGTTCATTTTATATTTCTTGACTTTCTTAAGTGTGAAAAATTAAAGCAGTCTGAAAGGCAAGTCCAAATTGAGATCTAGAAATACAGAACCACTTATTCAGACAGAGTTCAGTTTCTGAAATACATCACCTTCCACAGTGTAGAGAGGTTGTACAAGTGTGCTCTTCATAATTAAAGATGAAATTTTTATTATTAATGTTTAAAGTTAGCTGACAAAGTAATGAGTCTCACTGTGGTGTTTTCCTATGCATTGTCATTATACACTGCTTTTCTTGTCCTGCCCCACATCATCTGCCCTTCTGGTCCTGCCTTATCTCCACCCCTCATACCCTCCTAAATAATAGCCCCCTTTCACTTCACAAGAGATCTATTCGCACTCTAATCACATGCCTGCTCCTTCAGGTCTCTTCCTAACAACACTGTTCTTCTTTCTAATCCATAAGATTACACATACAACACACACATACACACACATAACATACATACATAAACAGCACACACACACATAAACACACACAGGCACACATACACATAAATACACAAATACATAAACACACACATAAATAAGCACAGACATACACATACATCGACACAAACAAATACACACAAATACAAGCACACACAAACACATACACATGCATGTAAACACATACATAATTATACTTACATGAACATACACATAAACACACATATAAACATACACATTCACACAAACACATACCCACATACACGTATATTCACATGCACACAAAAGCACACAAACACTCACATATTTAAATCTTGTTATATTTGTCTTTCTGAGGCTGGCTTATTTCATTGTAAATGTCATTATTATTTTGTTTTCCTTTATGGCTGAAAATTTTTCATTGTGGGTATGCACTGAATTTTCTTTCTCTGTTCATCTACTGATAAAAACCTAGGCTGGTTCCATTTGTTAGCTATTCCGAATAATGTGCAGTAAACAGATGCACGTGTATCTCTATGGCATGCTCACATACAGACTTTCAGAAATGCAATCAGGAGTGGTATGGCTGTATCACACAATAGTTCTAGTTTCTATATTTGGGGGTGGGGCAGGGTGAGGGATCTTTGTTTTGGTTTGTTTTTTTGTTTTCTAGAAACCTCTACAATGACTATCAAAATGGCTGTACCAGTATTCATTCCTACCAGCAGTAAATATGGGATCCTCTGTGCTTCCAACCATCAGCATTTGCTGTCATTTGTTTTCTTGGTGGTTGCTGTTCTAACTTCGATGAGACAGAATCACAAAGCACTTTCAATATGTATCTCCATATGGATTTGCTAAGGATGTTGAATAAGTTCCACATTTAGGTTGTTACTCATTCAGAGATTGGATTGGGGGGGGGTGGCACATGGTGTTATTGTAGCTCTTTATTATTCTCATTATCAATCTGCTGTTTCATAGAAAGTTGACAAAGATGTCCCTCCCGCCCCCAATCTTTAGGAAATCTCTTCACGCTAGTGAAATCCTCTTTGTCAAGTTTTAGGAGTCCTCTCTGTACAATTGGAATGTTTTTCAGAAAGTCTCAGTCTATATCTGTTTCCTTTAGCAGTTTCAAACTGCTATGGAGTCTTATAGGGAGGTATTTTATCCATTTTGAATTGAATTTTGTGCAGGGTGATATATGAATTTAGTAGTATTTTTTACATGTGAATATCCAGTTTGCCCAGCACCAAATTGTTAGAGATTTGCTTTCTGGTACATTTCGACACCTTTATTGTGAACTCAGTGCTTATAACTGTAAAAATCTATTTCTATTAGGTTGCTTACATATCTGTTTGGGTACCAGCATCATATTTTTTGTTATTATTACCCTGTAAAAGAAATTGAGATCAGGTATTCCAGTAGCTCATGCTTTCTGCTCAGAATTACTTGGGCTACTGGGGTTTTTTTTGTAGTTCCATATGATTTTTACAATTTTTTTTTCTAATTCTGTGTCTTAGGGTTTTTATTCCTGCACAAACATCATGACCAAGAAGCAAGTTGGGGAGGAAAGGGTTTATTTGGCTTACTTCCATATTGCTGTTTATCACCAAGGAAGTCAGGACTGGAACCCAAGCAGGTCAGGAAGCAGGAGCTGACGCAGAGGCCATGGAGAGATGTTCTTTGCTGGCTTGCTTCCCCTGGCTTGCTCAGCCTGCTCTCTTATAGAACCCAAGACTTCCAGCCCAGGGATGGCACCACCCACAAGGGGCCCTACCTCCTTGATCACTAATTGAGAAAATGCCCCACAGCTGGGTCTCATGGAGGCACTTCCCCAACTGAAACTCCCTTCTCTGTGATAACTCTAGCCTGTGTCAAGTTGACACACAAAACTAGCCAGTACATTCTGTGAAGAAAGTCACTGTGATTTTGATACAAATCAAATTGTATCTCTAGACCATTTTTGATAATATAACTGTCTTTGCAATAGTAATTATCCAATCCATGAGCACAGAAAATCTGGCCATCTTCTTGTGTCTTCCATTTCTTTGTTTCGTGTCTTAAGGCTGAAGTTTTTAGAGTAGATGTCCTTCATCACCTTGTTTCGGTTTAGTCCTAGACATTTATTTTTGAATCCATTAAGAATAAGATTTCTCTCCTTGTTTCTTTCCCAGCAAGTAATTATTGGCATATAGAAAGGCTACTGATTTTTATTGTTAGTTTATATCCTGTTGCTTTAGTGAAAGTGTGTTTCAAGCATAAGAGCTTTCGACTGGAATCTCCAGGGCCTTCAGTATAGTACAATGGCATATGTAAAGATGGATTCTTTGATTTCTCCATTTCCTGTTTGAATACCTTTTATTTCATCCTTTATTTTTATTTCTGACTACTCTAAGCTAATACTTCAAGGACTATATTGAGTAAGAAGGGCAGCTGGACACTCATGTCACACTGATTTTAGGAGAAATGATGGCAATTTTTAGTATATATAATATAATGGTCTTATAAATAACCTTTATTATGTTGTGACATGATCCTTCTGTTTTTAGTTTTCTAGGGGTTTTACCTGACAGGAAGATCAACATTGTCAAAGGTCTTTACTGCATCACTGAGATAATCATGTGATTCCTGACAAATCTATTTATGGGCTGACATTTTTTTTTTCACCTGCATATATTGAGCCAAACGTGCCTTAACAGGACAAAACTAACTAGGTCCTGGTGTATGATCTGATTAATATATTCTTGAGCTCAAGTAGTAAATATTTTACTGAGAATCTGTATTTCCAGATAATTGGACTACAGAGTCTTTGTTTCTTTTTTCCTTTCTTTCTTTCCTCTTGCTGTTTTAGCCTTACTTAAATTTTTTGTAGAATTGAGTTCAATGCTACACTGTCCATTTCTTGTTTGTAGAATTATATCAGTAGTATTGGTGCCAGCTCTTTCTAAATGGTTTGACAGAAGGTGGCAGTGAATTTGCCAGCTCTTAAGCTTTTCTTAATGGGTAAATTTTGGTTACTGCTTCAGTCTTGTTGCTTAGCATGAATCTGTGTAAGTTGTTTATAACTTCTTGATTTAATTTTTTAAGTCATATGTGTCTAGGAATGTAGCCATTTCCTCTAGATTTTCCAGGTTTGGAAATTAAGTTTTCCAAATATTCTCTAATTATCTTCTGGATTTTATTGGGCTGTATTGTAATATTCATATTTACCTCAAATTTAATTGATTTGGATTGTCTCTGTCTTTTATTTGGTTAATTTGGCTAGAGTGTATCATACATACTTATGCCTTTAAAGAACGAACTTTTAAGAAAAATTGCCCTCTGTCACCAGTCTCACTCAAGATCTCTGATCTTCACTATGTCTTGTTCCCTATTACTTTGGGGCTTGGACTATTGTTTTCCTATGAATCTGAGTTATAATGTTAGGTTATTTATTTGAGATTCCTCTGATGTTTCAAAGTAAGCATATAAAGCCATAAACTTTTCTTTTAGAAATCTCTGACTGGATTGAAAAGTTCATGATAATCTGCACTTTTTATTTGATTCTGGAGTTTTACATTCTCCCCCCTGGTTTCTTCCATCTTTCATTTGTTATTCAGGAATATATCATTTTTCCAATAAAAATTAACATTCTATTTCTATTGATTTCTAGTTTTGTCCCACTGTGATCACTTCTTCTGTACCTGATAAGCCCTCCTTTGTGCCTAGAACATGGTCTACTTTATACAATGTCTCTAAGAATGCTGGGATGAACATGACTTTAATATCTGTTGGCTGGAATATTCAACAACTATCTCTTAAGTTCATTTATTCTATGGTGCAGCTTAACTCTGACATTTCTTTTTCTTTTTTTCTTTTTTTCTTTTTGTTATGTTGACAGTCTCAAAGTGAGAGTAAGCTATTGAAATTCCCCACTGTTATTGTTACCAGGATCCCTCTGACCTTTAAGTCTTATGAGTGTCTACTTTGTAAATTAAGAGACCAATGGAAAGTCCTGACTTATTAATTATTATACTTTACAAAAAAAATCAAGTGCACAAAGTAGCGTTATTTTCAAACACTACTCCCTTGATAATGTCCAGTAAAAGTTGATGTATATGAGATGCACTCCAAATGACTCATACATTTTGTACATCTTTGGGACTTGCTCCAGTGGCCAGGCTGTGAAATGGGACACCACATGGTTGGTCCTTAGATACCAGGATCAGAAATCTTTGAGTCTGTGGATTGTTTCTCCTGTCCATTTGCCTTCTCCTTCCCCCAGAACCAATTTTCTTATGATTTAGTTAGAGTCACTAATATATCTCCCTTTTGTATAATTTATCTTGATTGGGACATCTATCATGTCCACATAGAAGATAACTCTAATACAAAACCCACTTGTGTATATTTTTTGTAGATAATAATGATGATGTGTGTTTGTGTATTGAGGTGCACGGTTTTAGTTGCAGGAAATAGTCAAAGGCTACTATGAGCTATAAGAGTAAAACAGGGTTTTTAATTAATGTACTGTAAAACAAAAGTTGAGGTAAAAATTCTTCTTATATTCATCTGGAGGATTAGATTCTTTTTTTTCTCTTTCATAATTAAATGTTTCCAATTGCACAAACCCTTTAGTTGCTGTGACCTGAGGATAGCTCTTTTACAAAAATGAGCTGTGATGGGCAGAATAGATGAGAGTTTTAATTTTTTTTAAAAAAGTAGTTGAGAGATGACTCAAGCAGTTGAGATCACTGGCTGCTCTTCCAGAGGTCCCAAGTTCAATTCCCAGCAGCCACATGGTGGCTCACAACCATCTGTAATGAGATCTGATGTCCTCTTCTGGGGGTGTGTGAAGACAGCTACAGTGTACTTACATATGATAAATAAATAATCTTTAAAAGAAAGAAAGAAAGAAAGAAAGAAAGAAAGAAGAAAGAGAAGCAGGAGGAGTAAAGGCCAGAGAAGGAAATGATGAAAAGCAGTAATGAAAGGAGGCAGGCAGCAGATATGTGTCCTGTAAACTATTTTTTCCTCTGAATTGCTTCAAGGTTTAATTAGTCATAGGCTGCTCATTTGGAGGTTCCTCCACTTCCTTCTCCAGTTCTGGACAACTTGTTTATCTACATGTTTGTATTCTGTTTGTCGGCAATCTGCTGGTTTTGGTAGAGTGGGTGAAATATGATAGGAAAGTTAGCTATGCAAAAGCCAAAGAAAGTGCTCTTAGGAGAGTTAGCTGCACGCTGAGAGGTTTTTTGGGGCTTGATAATGTTCGTCTTCTATGCTTGGGCAGTGCTGAGGGTGAGAGGGATTTATTCTTTGTTATTAGGTGCGTTTACACTCTGTTGTTTGGGGTCTTCTTTATTCAGTCTGTGGCTGAAGTTAATTTCGCAATAATATGGGAAAAAAACTATCTTAAATATTTTGTTTTAATATCTTTATAGTTAGCTTCAAAGAATGCTAGATCGATCCACCAGTTTATCAAGTCCACCAGTTTAGTGGTTCAGTGGTAGCAGTTCTAGAACACTGGCCCCAGCTGCTACTGTGAAGAGCAGTAAGAACCACCTTTAATCGGCGCTTAGTAAGAGCCATGACCATGCACAGACCTTTGACTGAGCTATTTCTTTTCAACCCTAGGAATGACCGTGTGTCTTTTGATCCCTCAATATGTGGAAATTAAGATTTTATGCTTATTGTTATGGTAGCTGGAGTTACACAGGTAGCAACAGTTGTGTGAAATATCAGAGATTTTAGTATGCCACACTCCAAAACAATAGAGCTATTACTTAATGCTTATAAATGTATACATTAGATATGACCAGTTAGTAGGTCTCTGTTTTGTGGGTATTATAAACTGGATTTCATTTATTTATTTATTTATTTATTTATTTATTTAACGTAGGAAAATAAGCACTAGCTAAAAAATACTTGACATTTACATAAATCATTCAAAATTCAAAGGCAAATCAAACTAAAACAAAATGTGTATCTTTAAGTCAAGATGAGAATTTTTTTTTCAAGACTGATATTTTCTGGGGAAAAACAATATCCAGATTCACAGATTGTACAAGTACCAAAGTTGGGATATATGAGTCGATTTATCTGGAAGAGTCCGCATACATTTGAGATGGTCTTGAGTGATAAGAAAAACAATATTATTTTCCTTGATTTTTTTTTTCCAGCACAAAACATCAAGCATGAAGTTTAGGAGTAAGAGGTGCAGATCATCAAATGCTCTAGTTCCACGATTTCAAATATCTATCAACATGTTAATCAACTGAATATCTACAACAAAAAATTAAAAGTAGTTTGCAGACAAGCATCCCCTTTGGCTAACCACTGGAAATTCCTGGTAGGAAGGGGCTTGCCAGAATAACAGACTACTTTCCATTTTCCCCTCATCTTGAAAGGTAGGCAATTAGCAGATTGTCTACCTTGGCCTTGTGTCTAACTGGTCGGTTTCTGAGTCACAATATTCATACTTTGACAGAGGTATTTACTTACAAATATTTAATACCATGAACAGTGACAGTTTGAGACTCTAAACGATAGTGTTATGTATAGTCAGCCTCGCGGTACAACTTTCTGGCCCATTTCCCCAGCTGACATTTTCTCAGGCAGTTATTTCCTGTAGGGGTTTCTGCAAGTAGTCATTTCTTAGGAGAATGGTAGTTAAAATAATAGCGCTTTTAAGGAATTAGTCCGGTGATTAGGATTGCATGCGGGGCGAGCGCTTTTAAGGAATTAGTCCGGTGATTAGGATTGCATGCGGGGCGTGCGTTTCCTGCTATCCGTGAGAATCCAGAAAGCAGCATTCCTTCCTAATCGTTGCAAAAACAAAAATTCCTTGTAATTTTTTTTTTCCACGGGAAGATTGATAAGTGATTGGAGTAACAGAGCGTGGCGCGGCGGGGACCTTGTGCTTTCACAGAACAGGAAACACGCCAAGAAAGGCAACCTTGATTTCCTCAGACAAACTGACAGCCGGCAGATGTATGTTTAGATAGGAGTGATACCATCAAAGGTTTACTGTATCACAACAAAGAGGTCTGCATGTGATCAGGCCTCCGACCAGTTTCTTGCAAACACTGTTTGGAAGCAGTATTATTTATTTTGTTGTAGACGTTGAATGAAAGAGCTCTTCAGAAGGCTGGCTTATAATGAAGAACAGTTTTGAGAACACACACACAAAAAATAAAGCAGCCTTCCATTTTAAACCAGTTTGGTGCCTGGGAGAACAATGAGATTTTATCAGAATGACTACAGTATTTATTTTGGGGGGGGGAATGCTTACAATGCAACTTGGTTTTCTTGCCCAAACATTTCACTCCTCCTTACCTATTGAGGAGAAATGTCTGGGACTGGAGAGACAGATGCACAGCTGAAAACACTCACTGCTCTTCCAGACAACTGGGAGTTCAGTTCACAGTGCCAATGTCGGAGGGCTCACAGCCTCCTTTATCTCCACTTGGAGGGGATCTGATATTCCTCTTCTGGCCTTTTCAGGTACCAGCACAAATATGACACACACACACACACAAACACACACAAACACACACAAACATACACAAACATACACATGAGGGTTAAAAATAAACTTTCTTAAAATTTTTATTATTATTTTTAATTTTTTACAATCCTGTTGTTGCCCCCCCTCTCCTGGTCCACCCTCCCACAGTTGCTCATCCCATTCCTCCTCCTCCCAACTCCCCTGTGTCTCCAAGAGGATGTTCCCCACCACCTGCCAAACCTCCCCACTCCCTGGGGCCTCAAGTCTCTCTAGGGTTAGGCACATCTTCTCCCAATAAGACCAGACCAGACAGTCCTCTGCTGTATATGTGACAGGGCTTTGGACTGGCTTATGTATGCTGCCTGGTTGGTG
>JADRCD010236973.1:0-14087 GCA_019843815.1 Montemys delectorum
CAGTGGAAAGAGGTCAGGCCGCAGAGGCCATGCATTCAAACCCAGCTGTGGCCCCAGGGTCTGAGGGTTTAAAATACTCCCCCAACCCCAGGCTAGGACTGGGACCCAGAAGGTTAAGGGCTAGCTGTGCTCACTTCGGGCGAGGGCACCAGCCACCATGGGTGCGTAGAGGTCAGAGGTCAAGGACTGACCACATAGGAAGGCCTTGAGTTGGTCATAAGCAGTGAAGTAGATGGCAGTAGCTGGCACAGTCATCACCCTGGGAGTGTGAGGAGGCCAGGAAAATCACTTAGGGGCTTCCAAACCTTTCAAGCACCCCCTTCCCCACCTGCCCAATAGGAGTGGAGCAAGGGAAGGAAATACCCGCGACTAGGTACTCACAGGGTGGCTGGGAGGCCGCTCCACAGGGTCCTAGTGCCCTCATGCCTCACAATCTTCGCAAAGGCATCCTGACCAAGCCAGCAGCAGCCCAGAGGAAAGAAGACAGGTATGAACAAGGCCTGCGATGGACTGGCTCAGCCTCTGCCCACAGCCCTGAGAAGAGCCAGTTAACTCTATACACACGGCCCCCCATTTGGTTCTAGGTGGACTCCTACTCATCCCTTAAACCTTAAGGAGGTGGTTGGACATTGGTGCTGCATACCTTTAGTCCCAGCACTCGAGAGGCGGAGGCAGGTGGATCTCTGGGAGTTTGAGGGCAGCCTGATCTATTACATAGAGGAACCCTGACTCCCACCACAAAAAACAAAACAAACAAACAAACAAACAAACAAACCAAAACAACCCCACACCAAAACCACAAAAAGCAAAAGCCCAAAAAACAAAACCTTAAGGAGGGCTGGATGCCATTCAGTAGTAAAACACCCAACTAGTGCATATTAGGCTATTAGGTTTTGGTTTTGATTCTCAGCATCAGGACCAAAAATCTTTCTGAAGGAATGGCCTCCCTGGCAAGCCCTGTCTACACTGAATAGCCACTCCATTTGCTTTACATTCCCCACACCTGCAGCCTAGCCAAATTGAGTCCCTCAGGGACACATTGATGCTGCTCCTTACCAAGGTGCCAGTGAACCGGGTGGGATCCTGAAACCAGGTGGCGCACCGGGTACCATTTGGGCACAGGTACAGGGGCTCCAGGACGCCATTGCAGTAAAGGAGGCACTTCCCTGGGGATTGCAGAGCGGAGGGTGCTGGGAAAGGGAACGGACATTAGGTTTGGAGGGCCTGGAGCCTTGCTGGGTGACATAGCTGGGTCGCTATGTGGATGTTCCTGTGTGGGACAAGGGGACGAGAGGCTGGCTAATGAGGCCTCAAAGTATGTACTAGTTTTTTTTTTTTTGTTTTTTGTTTTGTTTTTCAAGATATGGTTTCTTTGTATAGCCCTGGCTGTCCTGGAACTTACTCTGTAAATCAGGCTGGCCTCGAACTCAGAAATCCGCCTGCCTCTCCCTCCCAAGTGCTGGGATTAAAGGTGTGTGCCACCACTGCCCTGCTTTTTTTTTGGAGGGGGGGGCTGTCAACTTTTTAAAGCAGCCAGTTCCATGGGAGTCATTCACATCTGCCTGTGAGTAGCCAATTCTGACCCCTTTCTCTGCATTCTTGTTCTTTTATCTTGGGATTAAAGGCATGCGCCACCAGTGCCTGGCTTATGTACTAGTCTATGATCATGGGTACCCCAGGTACTCTAGGGACACTCAACATTTCTTCCCTGGGCCCTCCCAGGGACCTGGGGCTTGGGGCACTCACATTTCGTGTAGGAGAGACCCCAGAAACTGGAGGGAGTTGTCAATTCTGAAACACAAAGTCAGCCCTGGTGGTCAGGAATGCCCCCTCTCCCACTGGGAAATCCTTATTTTGTCAGGCAGCTCCCGTCGGTTAGACTCCAGGTTCTGGTACTCACCGCTGGCTGAGGGTCTCTGAGACTGAAGGCGGACCTTCACCACATCCAGGGGTGTCACTGGGGAAGGAGGGAGGTAGGTCTGAAGGTTCCTTCAGGACACCACTCAGGCTCTTCTTTATCAGAACCAAACTGCCTGGAACCTCTAACCCACATTAACCCCCCTCCCCGCTGCCCACACCCCCATCTCCCCAGGTCTTACTGAAGAGGGAGGTGACCACAGCCCCAGCTCCTGAGGCCACCATTTGCTGAAGGGGGCTAATGCCCCCAGGATCCTGATCATCCATCTCGGAGTTTCAATCCTGAAAACACACACCACAAATGGAGTTTAGCCCCTGACAAGACAGGCCTGGGGTTGGGGGGCAAGCATGAGGTAAGGTGCTCTGAGACTTCAAAGACAGCACACTCCGGGCTCATTCAGAGTTTGCTTCTATAATCTTTAAAATCTAGAAATGTGCTCACTTTGCCGAGGGGGAAACTAAGGCTCAAGGATTTCTGTGACCTTCAAGGTTACGTCATCCGCTTGGAAAGAAGCTAGAATAGCCGTTGGCCAAAGACAGTGATGGTCATTTCTTCAGCCACATGCTCCTCCGGACCACAGAGGCCGAAAGATCAAAACACCTGAGCCCCTCCACCCAACATCTGGGCGGACACATGAGTGCCCCGGGCGAGGATTAGTCGAGTCCCGCACGCAGAGAAACGGGTAAACAAATCTTCTGATAAAGAAAGGAAGGTCCATCTTCCTTCCCAAGATTGCTGGCCCTCCCCCACACTGCCTGACCTGGGCCAGACAGGACAGAGCTTGAGGCCTGGATGGGAGAACATTCTCTCTCGGTCTCCTCTCTCTCTTAAATACAAGCCGCGGAGACGGAAAGCGGAGAGCCAGCAACAAACCCTTTCAACCGAGACTCGGCCGCCGCACTCCATGCCCAGGCCCAGCAAAGGGGTTCACCGAGAGGCCCATCCCTTCCCGCAGCCTCGATTCGCCTTCCAGCCGGGGACCCTCGGGAAACCCACTCCAGTCCCGGCCCGCCCACCTGGCTCTGAGCGGGTCCTTGCGCCGCGCCACGCCAGGGGCCTGGCGGGCCCATAGCGGCTCCGCGGCCGGTGCAGGGTCCGCGCGCTCCCGCTCCGCACAGCGGCCGCCCGGGAAAGCGGTGGGGCCGGCCCCGCCCACAGACGGCTAAGCCCCGCCCCGTGGCCGACCGGCCGCGCGCACGGAGTGCTCCGAGGTCCGCCCACTCGCGGCCCTCCCCCTTCCACCCTAGCCCCGCCCTTGCGCCGCGGCCACGTGGGCGGGTCCCCGCGGCCCCGCGCTCCTTGCGGCCCGTGGGTCAAGGTCGCCGACTGGACGGCGCTAGCACCTGGCTGCAATGGCTCTCCTCTGCCCGCGCCCCGCAGGATCACTGCCCCGGGAGTCCAGACCTGCGATCGCTGAAACTTTCCGAACCGCTTGGGTATTTGCTGCCCCGCGTCCTCTACGAGGCAGCTGCCGGGGGGTTCGGTTCTTCAAGGTCATCAGCGCGTGGGACAGCGATGGCAGACATCTGCCCACTTAGCTCCGTGGCGGGAGTTTACGACTTATGGCAAGCGTGCTGGCAGGAATCACCATCCTCCTCGTTAACGAATGACGAAACGGGCTGCAACCCCTGAACGCTTCATGAACTGCAGACCGACCTGCAACCTGGGCCAGGCGTGGTGTGGCCCTGGGCAAATTTACAGGACCTCTTTGGGCCGAGGACTCCGGGGACACACAGAGCGCAGGGCAGGGAAGAAAACCAGTGTTTCGCGACAGATCTTAAAGAGTGTTACCACGTTTAAAAATTAAAAGTTTTTTTTTTTTTCGAGACGATCTATATAACTTTGGCTGGCAATAGAGCTTCCAATGTAGACCAGAATGAGCTCTACCAAAACTTCCCATAGTAGGTTATTACTGACGTAGGTGCCCCCATTTTACAGAAAATAAAACGGACTCAGGTTAAAAGCCTTTGCCGCTGCCTCCCCAGGTGCTGGGTGGGCTTGCAAGCAGTGCTGTTTCGGCTCCAGCTCAGCACCTGGCACCCCACCGCCCGCCTTGCCTTCAAGCTTTCACACTACCAAGGTGTTTGGTCTAACAGAACCTGGACCACGCGGTATGAGCCTGCACCCTTAAGAAGAATGGGCCGCGGCTTTGACATCACTACCTTCTCCGCCCCTCCGTCCCTAACTGGTTGCGAACCGTGCTGGAGCCGCCCAGACAGCCCGGCTAGCACGTGGATTCCATGGGGCCAACCATGACTTTACCCTGAGAAAAGCCTTTCCGCATTTCCAGAGCTCGGAACCTCCAGCTTTGGGGGCGGAGTGAGAGCAAACGGGTAGTTAGGAAAGCAGCCAATGATCAAAAGGCCCGGGCGATCGGTTGGCCCGGAGGCTGAGGCGGGAGGAGAGTCACGAGCTAAGTGTCGCCTGGGCTACACAGTAGATCCTACCTTATCCTGTCTCCTCTCACCCCAAACCTGGCTTAAAAGTAACACAAAAATCGTTTCATAAGCTGTCGGTTAAGTTAGAAACCCAGTGCCTGCTATGGCCCTTTCAACCTCAAAGTTAATGTTTTACCAAGTTTCAGAGCAGAGAGATTATTTTTCTATCCTGTAGAGGAGAAAACTGAAGGCCCTGTGTATAATCTCTCTCCCTCTCCCTCCCTCCCTCCCTCCCTTTCTTGTTTATGATTGGGAGTTTGGTTTTGTTTTCTCTTTGTTTTGAAACAGCGTCTCCTATAGCCCAGGGTAACCCCAAACTCCATGTTTAGGCAAGGATTACTTTGAACTCCTACTTCCCAGATGCCGAGAGTACAGGCATGAAAGACCATAAGCCAGCGATAATTAATTCTTTGCCCACTCCTTGCCCGAACTTCCAGTTTACAGATGAGGAAAGTCCCCGAAGTCACTCAAAAGATCCTATCCGCTCTCAATGAGGTCACTCTGCCCCAGCAACACCTCTCCCATGACTCAAATTACTGGCTTGCCTGAATAATGATGCATGGGCTTCTCTCCCATAAGGTTGTCTCGGTGGGTCAAGAACCTTGACAGACTTTAGAAATGCTGGAGCCCTGGCTAGAGCTACAAGCCTGGAGGGGGCAGTGACAGTTTGCCTGGCTGACTCTGTGAGCCACACTCTGTCAGGTGAGGCGGCATGTGGCCATCATTCAGCTGAAAAGGCCCAAACTATCACTTCAAACTGGGATGGCTGAGAACACAGCAGCAGGTGGAGTGAACTAGCTCCTGCCTGGGCAGGAGCTAGAGCCCTGGGGCAAGAGCAAGCC
The DNA here is from genome assembly GCA_019843815.1 of Montemys delectorum. Lineage (NCBI taxonomy): Eukaryota > Metazoa > Chordata > Mammalia > Rodentia > Muridae > Montemys > Montemys delectorum. The sequence continues at coordinate 5,199 of JADRCD010236973.1, forward strand.
CTGCGGCAGGCAGTGGGTGGCGGGGGGACCTCCAGTTTACATCCCCAAGGCCTGTAGAAACATCTATAGGTGGAGGCAGAACTTCAGTCCGATGTCAAGATCTAAGCAACGCCTCTTTGTCCAAGGCCAACACTGTCACCATCTGGTGGAATCTTCCAGAGGCAAAGAGCCAGAGCTTCTGTCCAGCCACTGAGCTCTTCCCCACCCTCCCAAATTTCAGGCCTAGCGAGGGCTGACCAGTGGAAACAGGGAGGAAAGGGTGGCAAAGCCACAGAGAAATGGAGAAAAGAGGGCGGGAATCACGGTGATGCTCTATGGAGAACATGGAGGCTTTGGTGTTTTGGGACAGGTTCTCACTACGTAGCTCTTGGCCGTCCTGAAATTCACTATATGTACCAAGCTGGCCTTGAACTCCCAGAGATCCACCCAGGTCTGTCTCTCAAATGCTAGAATTAGAGGTGTGTGCCAGCGTCCTTGATCTTAAGCAACACACACTGGGTTGTTTAGGAGCAAATGAAATGGGGAGTGGGGAGGAGGGGAGAGGGGAGCAAGCATACCAGAGCTAACTCTGGTTTATTGGGGCTCATTGTCTCATTCTTAAAAAGTTGGTATAAAAAAAATAAATAAATAAAAAAAAAATAAAAAAAAATAAAAAATAAATAAAAAAAAAATAAAAAGTTGGTAAACAGCCGGGTGATGGGAACTTGGGAGGCAGAGGCAGGCGGATTTCTGAGCTCGAGGCCAGCCTGGTCTACAGAGTGAGTTCCAGGACAGCTAGGGCTACACAGAGAAACCCTGTTTCTAAAAACCGGAAAAAAAAAAAAAGTTGGTAAACAACAAGAGCCCTCCCTAAATACAGTATCTTATTTGTAGAATCAGAAATAGTATAAAGTTGCTTTTGTTTACTTTATCTTCCTTTATTTTGAAGAAGGGAGGGGATCTCAATATGTAGACTAGGCTAGCCTAGAAGTCACTTTACCAACCAGGCTAGCCTTGAACTCTCGGAGGTCTGCCTGGTGTTGCCTCCTGAGTGCTGAAATTTAAGGCATGCTCCACCATGTCCAGCCCCAAAGGATGCCATTACATCTTGAAATGTAAGGCAAATGCTCACCTAAGACTGTACCTCAGTGTTACAACGTGCACTTAGCACTCGAAAGGCCCTGGGTTCAATCCACAGCATCACCAGCCAACCAAACAAATAATGTCATTATCCAGCTTAGCCCCAAGGGCAACAGGCTTTCCTGGCTTTTCCTCTCCTACTTGGTGGCCTGAGTAGGTGTGGTGTGTGTGGCTGAATCCCCAGTGCTTCATTTGAGAGACCCTACCTTGAGTTTGAGGCGAGCCTGGTCTACAGAGTGAGTTCCAGGGCAGCCAGGACTACACAGAGAAACCCTGTCTCAAAAAACTTGAGAGGGGGGGGGGATGGGGGGAGAGACCCTACCTTGAATGTGGCCTGCAGAGGTATATACCCCCAGAGGGCCCTGGAGAAGATCTTCCAGAACTGGCTTCTATTCTGGCTTCCAGAGTATAGATTTGTGAGTGTCTTGTGCGAGGCAGTTTAAGGACATACAATAACTATCAATACTCTAAAGGTCTAACCTCCGACCCAGTCAAGCCACTTAATTCCTTCTGGCCAACTGATTTCACAAGAATAAAATGAAAGAGTTGTCCTTCATCGAAGCCTGTTTGCATCAGCCAAAAGTCACATTACCAAAATGCTAAGAGCATGACACCGGGTGATCAACCTTGGAGGTCTGCATCCTGATATGAAACACTCTCCAGGGTAAAATGTTGCTGCTAAGAACGTGGCTCAGTAGTAGGGAGCTTGCCTAGCACATGTGAAGTCCTACATTCCATCCCCAGCATGGGAACCAGGAAGTTGAGCAGCAACATACCAGAAGCTTGCTCTTAACAGAAACAGCACCGCCCCCTAGGGGACATTTCTGAAATATGAGGCTGGTGCCGCTTTGGATTATCAGAAATGTCCTATTTGGAAATGTCCGGTAGTGTGCAGAACATTCTGATACAACATGAACTTTCAACAACAACAAAACCCCACATCACTCAGTTTTCCCTTTTCAGGGCAATTACAAGCATGAGAAACTTATAATTATCAGCTGCTGATGACAACTTCATCCCAACTTTTTGGGTGTGTATGATGTATCTGTGTGCAGGTGTGTGTGTATGATGTATCTCTGTGTGTGTGTGTGTGTGTGTGTGTGTGTGTGTGTGTGTGTGATATGTGTGTGTGTGTAGGTCAGGGGTCAAACAAGGATGTTGTTCCCCAAGTACTGTCTATTTTTTGAGACAGGTTATCTTATTAATCTGGAACTTGCCAGTGTATTCTAGGCTAACTAGCCAGTGATGTCCAGGGCTCTGCCTGTCTTCATCTCTCCAGCACTGAGCGTATAAATGCATGCGACAATGCTCTCTCTGCTTTATACATGGAGGCTGGGGATCAAACTCAGGTACCCATGCTTGCAAAGCAAGTAGTTTATCAACTGAGCTATCTCCCCAGTCCCTACTCCCAAATTCTTTTTTAGACTTATTTTATTTTATGTATATTTTGCCTGCATGTATGTGTGTGTACTACATGCATGCCTGGTGCCCACTAAGGTCAGAAGTGGGCTTCTGATGTCCCTAGGACTAAAGCTATAGATGTGAGCCACCATGTGGATGTTAGGAATAGAACCCAGGTCCCTGCAAGAACAAAAAAGGCTTTTAACTGAAGATCCAATTTTCCGGGCCCCCCCATATCTTTAATATTTTTTTTTCAGGGTTAGAGAGATGGCTCAGGGGTTAAGAGCACTGGTTGCTCTTCCAGAGGAACAGGGTTCAATTCTCAGCACCCACATGGCAGCTTACAACATCTATAAATCCAGTCCCAGGGGATCTGACACCTTCTCCTGGCCTCCATGGGCACTGCACACCTGTGGATCGGTACATGTAAGTAAAACAAATGGTTTTTTGAGACAGGGTTTCTCTGTGTAGTCCTGGCTGTCCTGGAGCTCACTCTGTAGACCAGGCTGGCCTCGAACTCAGAAATCCACCTGCTCTGCCTGGAATTAAAGACATGCACCACCACTGCCTGGCTACAAATATGTTTTAATTATAATAAAAATATGTTTGCTATTCATTTTCTAGGAATAAACTACTATGGGCCCTAAGAAAACTTTATCTTTCTCCTCAACATTACAGCTTGAATTTTGTTCGGTTTCTAAGTGTTATGCACAGGGAGACCACACAGGACCTATTTATTTCATGAACGAATGCTTTATTTTGGGGGGGGGGGGAGAAGATAGGGTAGCTGAGAACTGGCTATGGAGCTGAAGCTGGTCTTGAGTTCTGGATCCTCCTCTTCATCCCTTGCCTAAATTTCTGGGGCCGTAGGCATGTGCTACCTCGTCTAGCAGTTCACTGCTGAGTGTGAAAGGTGAATTAGATAGTAGGTGTTACCAGGCTCAGGAGCCGGGAGTGCGCAGGCCCTTCCCTGTTCCACACAATGCCCAATGCCTCTGGAAATGGCAAGTCCAGTGTAGCGGTGTGTGGTCGTCATTGTTCAGAGGCTCTCATGCATTTAGCAGTTCTGGGAGCTCCATCTGATCTATTGCCATATACAAGGCCTCTGGAATAATGGCGGGGAAGGTGGGGGAGGGCTAAATTACCCACTAGATCACCATGGGCCAAGAAGCAGGAACACTGGCTGTACCTATGGCAAAGGACTGTGTTAAAGGTTCAAGGCGAGCTTACTGGAAAGGCTATTGTGCGGAAGATCACGATGAGTATTGACAGAGCACAACTGCTGCTCTAGTTGGCTTGGCTTTGAGGTTTGTTTTGATCTGTAGCTTTTGAGACCAGTTGTCCCAGGCTGGCCTCAGACTTTCTGTGTAACTGATCTTGAATTCTTTTTTTTTTTTAAAAAAAGATTTATTATATGTAAGTACACTGTAGCTCTCTTCAGACACTCCAGAAGAGGGTGTCAGATCTCATTGTGGATGGTTATGAACCACCATGTGGTTACTGGGATTTGAACTCAGGACCTTCAGAAGAGCAGTCAGTGCTCTTAACTGCTGAGCCATCTCTCCAGCCCCCTCCTAATCCTCCTGTCTCCACCTCCCAAATGCTGTGATCATAGATTACAGGTGTACACCTCCGCTCCTGGGTTATGACGTCCTGGGGATCGAACCCAGCCTTCCAACATGCTGGCTACAGCTATAACCTGTTTGTCTGTTTGTAGAGACAGTTTTGATATGTAGCCTAACTATCTTTAAACCTAACATCCTCCTGCCTCAGCTTCCCCAGTGCTGGGATTTACAGGCACAAGTCACCCCATATGGCTAAGACCCTACTTTTTACAAACACTAAAATAGGGTGAGCCAGTGGCCTACCTGATGGGTGGCAGAGAGCCTGATGCATGGACACAGGTTTCTTCCCTAACTGGTTGATCTACCTCCATTCGAGGCTTCACTGTAGCTTGACCTCTGACCTCTTCTGCACCAGATTGCACCCAGAATCTTGCCTATGTTATGCTTCCCCACTAAGCTACTCCCAGTTTGTTCAGCTCTATCAATTTTACCAACATTGAGAGACCCTGCTCCCTTCTTGGGGGGCACTAAGGTCTCAGTGGAGAATGGTGGCCATGGCTTGTGACCTGAAAAGGTGTCCTGTGTGGGCAGCTCCTGGCCACTTCCCTCCATTCCTCTTCCCTTCCCTTCTCTTCTCCTCTTTCTCTGAGCTCCTCCATGATGTAGCAGTCTGAGAAGGCTGGCTTCCTTGTCTGGGTCCCCTCCCATGGATTTGGAGACAGAGCATCAGGTTAGTCATAGGAGCCCTTCGATGTCCTAAAACAAACAAACAAAAAAAACTCCTTGCTTTTAATATGCCATTTTACAAGATTTCTTCATGTCCATTATCCTATTTGAACCTCACATGTGGAGGGTGTGCTGAGGGTGTTGTATGCCCATTCCAGTAAGGAGGAAACTGAATGGGGGAGGGAACCGGGAGTGGGGTGGTTTAAATAGTGTTGTGTGTAACAATTTCTCCTGAGTTGAAACATTCTAGAGGTTTCCCTAAAACTTAGGAAGTTCTACTGTAGGGCTCCTTAAGCCTCAGGAAGACCCTGAATGTATCAGATTCACAAAATTCCCCCCTCCCTCCCTAAGATTAAATAATCAGTAGAGGCAGTGGAGAGGAGAGGAGGGGAGGGGAGGAGGGGGAAGGGAAGACGAGGGGAGGGGAGGGAGGGAAGAGGAAAGGAAGGGAGGAAAGAGGAGAGGGAGGGAGGGAAGGGGAGAGGGAGGGGAGGAGAGGGGAGAGAAGAGAAGAGGAGGGGGAGGGGAGGGGAGGGAGGGAAGAGGAAAGGAAGGGAGAGAAGATGAGAGGGAGGGGAGGGGAGGAGAGGGAGGGAGGGAAGAGGAAAGTAGAGGAGGAGAGGAGGGGGGAGGGAAGAAGAGAAGGAGGGGAGACTCTGAGCTGTCAAACTGCCTTTAAGCAGTACACAGAGGTCCAGGGCTTTAGCTTTTGTGAGTCACAGCCCATGCTGGGGCAGGCTTTTACTGCCTATGCTGCAGTCAGTCACACTCCCTTCAGGGACTCCTACAAACTCACTGGATTTCCAAGTTGTGCTTCAGTGGTATTAATTTGACCTGTCATGGGGGAGTAGATGTTTCTTCATGTCTCCCCAGGAATAGTGTCTCACAATACAAATAAAGCATGGACAGTACATGCCTAGACAAATACAAGGACTGGTTGCACGGCCCCTGCACCGGATGCTGAGACATACGATTGAAGCCTGTCCGTATGAGGATGGAGCATCCCCAGGGGAAATCCTGATGAGGCCACCTCTCCCTGTGTGGTCTGGGATGGAGTACCTCCTTGCTGTAGTGGTGGTCACACACACCCTGTGATAGATGAGAGGAAGTGCAAATAATGCCTTATGAGCTAAGAATGAAATGTCTATGGAGGGAATCCAAAGACAGCCACCATCCTCTACTTGGTATGGGATGGCATGCCTCCTTGAGTACAGGGATGTCCCCAAAACAGCTGAAGTGAAAGACCCCCGGAGGGAGACCCTCGCTCAAGTCCCAGGAGAACGTGCACCCAAGGAAACACGAGAGACCATCTTGATGTAAACACACGAGGTAGTTTTAATATCGGAGCTCCGGGTGGACCCATATCTCACACAGGAGACAGAGGGATCGACCTCGAGGCTCAGGGGTTAGGGGTTTTTATAGGAAGGAGGTCTAGGGGAACAAAGAAATTAGCATAGCAATACATAATTGGTTAATTCAAATCCAACTAGAATACGTGCAGATCAGAGCATAGGGAAATTCCTAAGGGTGGTATTGAGGCAGTAGGGCATCTGGCTGGCCTCCAACCATACCTCATCATTCAGTTGGGTCATCTTGCCCAGACAGGTCCCTGCTTGCCTGAGCCCACCCAGACATGTCTTATCTATCTCTTCTTGGCCTGCTAGTTCCCAGAATATTCAACAGCTTGCTTGCTCATTCCCAGGCCTATGTGGGCAAGCTTGTGCTGGATTTTCAGACTTATAATTCTTCTACCTGGCCAGCACAGGTCCTAAGCTTTAGTTACTCCTTCTTATTCCCCCCTTTTTTTCTTTTACATAGCTCTAATCTTAGAGCTATATGTTGGTCTCAAATTCTTCTTCAGGCAAGGTATGGTATTGATGATGTAACACCATAAGCTGTACTGCATCTATCCTAGTTTTAACAAAAGCAATTTCTTTTTATTATTATGCAGGGACTAAAAATCAAGGCTAGGTATATAATAAGCAATGGTCCAGCTAGTGCGGAAAACAAAGTAGTCATCCATAGTGATTTAGAAAGCCAAAAATGGAACCAATTTTGTTGTGCTCTTCTGTCCCTCTGTCTTTGATCTAGTCTCTCTCACGGAATCTCTAATGACTCCTGAATGGTTTGCATAAAAGCAACATTCTTCTATATTTAAATCAATGGCAGCTCTTAACTCTCCATAAGTCTTATGCTGCAATGCCATAGCAGATACTCTTGTAGCTGCCCCTGCAGTCTCCCAACATAACTCTCAGGGGAACTCCTAACTCTCTTTTATTGCCAGTCACTACCTTACTAGCTCTCAAGCTTCCTAGCTTCTCTTCTTTCTGGTCTTATCTCTTTTATGTCTTTCTGCAACTTTCTTATTTCTTTCTCCATTTATAAAAACACTTTTTATCTACCTACACTAGTTTTCTTAACAACTTATCCTGCATGTCCTCTAACTTTCATAGTCTTACAACTCCACCAGAAATCCAGGAATGACTGAATAATAGAGAATATATGGGAAGCCTAACATAGCTTCCAAAAATATTACTAGTTAATAGAGACTGCTGAACACCTGGACAGTCCTTACTTTAAAACATTGGAGCATCAGTCTTCAGCCTTTTAGCCCATGAATGTCTTACAATAGGAACCATAAGAACTAGCTAAGAACCAGCCTACTCTGTCTCGGCAGATATAAGCTTGTCCTAGGCCTGTGTGTCCTTTTTAGACAGTATTGTCTGCAGATGAAGAGGCAACTTTTGCCTGGTGGCTGTCTCACCACAACTGAAGCAGCTCTATGATGCTCAGTTTCTTCTTTGAGTCTGAGAAAGAAATCCCTGAAAGTGGCACATACAAGAGGTGACAGCCCTGGTGGCAGTCATGTGACCCCTGCTATGGACATAGGACAACTGAGGCTCAACTGTCTTCCCAGAAGGGAGGAGTCACAAGAGAAGAAGGCTATGCAGTTGTTAACTTCTGCATTAGCTTCTGGTGTGGAAAATAAAGCAAAAAGTCCTGGCGGTGAGTGAGATTAAGGTGTTGGCTTAACGCTTACAGCCAGAGGACGAGTGGTGAAGAAAAGATTACTTCATGTTAAAGAGCCTTTACTAGGGTCCAAAAAGTTGGAGCTAGGGGACAAATGAGACGATGAAGGGGAAAAATGAGATCCTGCCAACCCGCAACGCACAGAAAGCAGGATCCTGGCTCAGTGTGCTGACTTGATACAAGACAACAGTAAAAATAGCCTGATGCAAGAGACAGTGAGAGTCAGGAGCGAGCGTTCTTGCTCTCTCCATGGCTTGAGTCAAAAGAGTGAAACATACCATCGTGAAAAGCTCAGCTGCAGCCTGGCTCACGAGGTTGTAGGGTGTAGAGTGTCCTGGTTAGGGTTTCTGTTGCTGCAACAAGAACACCATGACCAAAGCGAGTTGGGGAGGAAAGGGTTAACTCCCACTTCATCCTCAAGAGAACTCAGGACAGGAACTCACACAGGGCAGGAACCTGGAGCCCAGAGCTGCTGCAGAGGCCATGGAGGGGCGCTGCTTACTGGCTTCCTCATCCTGATGTGGCTTGCTTATCCTGATTTTTTTTTAAAAATTAGATATTTTATTCATTTACATTTCAAATGTTATCCCTTTTCCTGGTTTCCTCTCTGCAAATGCCCTATCCCCTTACCCTGCTTGTATGAGGGCACTCCCCCACCCACCTCACCACCCTACCATTCCTCTACGCTGGAGGCATCAAGCTTTCACAGGACCAAGGGTTTCCCCTCTTCTCATCCTGATTTTTTTTTTATAGAGCCCAGGACTACTAGTTCAGGGAGAGCACCACCCACAGGGACGGGCCCTACCCCATCAATCACTAATTAACAAGATGCCCTGATGGTGGTGGGCAGCAGCTGCAGCTGGGTACAGCTTTGATCCCAGCATTCTGGAGGCAGAGGCAGGTGGATCTCTGTGAGCTCGAGGGTAGCCGGATCAATAGAGCTAGTTCCAAGATAGCCAGAGCTACACAAAGGAAGCCTATCTTGAAAACCAACAAAAAATGAGAGAGAGAGAGAGAGAGAGAGAGAGAGAGAGAGAGAGAGAGAGAG
>JADRCD010236973.1:14097-44629 GCA_019843815.1 Montemys delectorum
AGAGAGAGAGAGAGAGAGAGAGAGAGAGAGAGAGAGAGAGAGAGAGAATCACATAGACTTGCCTGCTGCCAATCTTTGTCGGTTGTCATAAAACTGGCCAGCACACGGAGGCAGATGGGCTTCCTCTGAGTGCTTTGGCTACATAACCTAAGAAAAATGAGTCCTTGGTGGACTGGCTCACAGGAGCCATTTGGGACACTTGATTACAGCCTGCTGAGGCTCCCATAAATATCAGGTTCCTTGGGAGATAAGGAAGGCCAGGTGTTATTAAGAGAATTAGGGGGTGCTTGGTGCCCAGTTTCCTGGGCCTGATGGCTCTGTGTTTAGAGAAGAACTAAAAGACTGGTTGATTCAGGCTAGAAAGATGGCTCAGGGGTTAACAGCATCCTGCTCTTACAGAGAACACTTTGAAGGATGGGTTCAGTTCCCAGCACCCACATGGTGGCTAACAACTGTCTCTAGTTCCAACATATTCGATGCTCATCCCTTATTTCTGTGGGCATTATCATGCAATTGGTGCATAGATACAGGTAAAGCACTCATACACATTAAATTTTTTTAACTGGTTGATTCAATCGGGACCTTAAAAATGGCACTATGGGGGCTTTGGGTTGTGATCTTTGAAGTAAGAACTTTGACAAGCCTGTGCAGTGCAGGCCAACATGGAAAGATTTGTGGAATACAAAGGGGATAAGAGAACAAGAATGCAGAGAAAGGGGTCAGAATTGGCTACTCACAGGCAGATGTGAATGACTCCCATGGAACTGGCTACTTTAAAAAGTTGACAGTCCCCTCCCCCTCCCCCCAAAAAAAGTAGGGCAGTGCACACTTTTAATCCCAGCACTTGGGAGGCAGAGGCAGGTGGATTTCTGAGTTTGAGGCCAGCCTGGTCTACAGAGTGAGTTCCAGGATAGCCAGGGCTGCCTGTCTCTGCCTCCCAAGTGCTGAGATTAAAGGCATGCCCCACCACTGCCTGGTGGGGGTGGGGGGAAATTTTTAACCCAGGCCTTTTCAGTAGTTTGCTATGTAAGGGAAGAGCCTGTCTGACTAAGGAGCTGGCTCCTGCAGCAGGCTTGACAGGTTACGGTGCAGACCTTGAGCCTGTGCCAGACTAGTCCCGGCAAGCTGGCTCTGCTAACATCATCAGAGTAGCCCTGCAGCGACAGCAGTACCCAGGATGAGGCGGCAGGATAGCTTGAAGGACAGGACTATAGATTTGGAGGTGGAGCCTCCCATCCATGACACTGTACACAATGTCACTCTTTGATGAAAACATTAATTCAGGTGATATAAATCTTTCCATGCTGTGTTGAAACTCCTTTCTATTTCTCTGGCGGTCCCTATCCCCTTAGCCACTCAAGACCAACTAGCACAAACCTGGGACAAATGATGCTGGCCATTCAAGGACCCTATCCATACTGCATAATGGGATTTTGGTCCATAAGTCTTAAGTGTCTTAAAGATTTATATACATGCCGGTCGGTGGTGGCACACACTTTTAATCCCAGTACTTGGGTGGCAGAGGCAGGTGGATTTCTGAGTTTGAGGCGAGCCTGGTCTACAGCATGAGTTCCAGGACAGCCAGGGCTACACAGAGAAACCCTGTCTCGAAAAAAAAAATTATATACATATTGTAAAAACAGCAAATATTTTAACAAGTATATCCTTCATGGGGAAAGACACCATGACCACCACCAAAGCCATAAGGTTATTAAATAAAAACCTCAGCGCCAGGTTGGAGAGATGGCTCAAAGGTTAAGAGCACTGACTGCTCTTCCAGAGGTCCGAAGTTCAGTTCCCAGCAACCACATGGTGGCTCAAAACCATCTGTAATGCGATCTGCTGCCCTCTTTTGGCAGAATGCTGTATGCACAATAAATCTTTAAAACAAGGAAGGTGTGGCTAAAGATGCAATAGTGGTACTCAGTGTTTTCGGTGCAACCAACAACATTCCTGATTCATTTTATGCCTGCACCACAGGTTTGGAGGGAATTCATGTTTAATGTTAGTCAGGACAAAAAAACCTGTGGCTGGGGAAGTCAGCGACTCCAATGGGAAAGGAACTCTTGTTATTTGTTAAATGGATGCAATGCGCCTGTCAGACTGCTGTCTAAACACATGTACCTACACCCTGTGGATTGTTGCTGCTGCCAGCCGCAATCAGAGGGAAACTTCTTCTGCTAATTTTTTAAATTACATGAAGTGTGTGTGTGTGTGTGTGTGTGTGTGTGTGTATGTGTGTTGGAGGTAAGAGAAAAACTGGTAAGAGTTATTTCCCTTTCCACTATGTGGGTCCTGGGGATGAAATTCAGGTCATCGTGCTTAGTAGTAAAGACATTAATTCCTAGCCATCTCGCTGGTCTCTGTAAAACATTACATACACACACACACACACACACACACACACACACATTTAGTACCCCAGAGACTCATAACTAGTGAAGCTCCTGAAAACAATGGGCTGCTCCTGTAGCATAGTGGCCCAATGCTTAGTCTGGGTGAACACCTACATGACTCCTTTGGAGGTCAAGTGAACATCATGGCAAATGGAGCAGAAAGAATGTAAGAGGGTAGAGGGTTATATGGTAATTTCCTCCAAGTGAAAACTGTCTATCCTGTAGAAAGGCTTTTTTTTTTTTTTTTTTTTTTTTGAGACAGGGTTTCTCTGTATAGCCCTGGCTGTCCTGGAACTCACTCTGTAGACCAGGCTGGCCTCGAACTCAGAAATCCGCCTGCCTCTGCCTCCCAGGTGCTGGGATTAAAGGCGTGCGCCACCATCGCCCTGCAGGAAGACTTCTTAAGACTCAGGAAGGAAACAACCCACAAGTCTCAGGAAGTCCTTGAAACTTATCAGATTCATAAAGCCCCTCCCCTGCCAATATTGTATTAGCAGTAAAGGGGTTCTGAGGAGAGGAGGAGACTCTCCTATCTATAAAGTTGCCTGTAAGTTGAGATCAGAACTCCAGTGTTCCAACTTTCATGAGTTGTCCTCTGTGCTAGGGCAGGCCTTCAGCACAATTGTCCTTTAAGTCATCCATGCCCTTGTAAGCAACCTGTAGCCGTGCTCCTGTAAGAAACCCTGATAAACTCATTGGTTTACCAGTTTGGACTTTGGTGGTCTCGTAACTTTGTTGTCTTGTTGCTTCATTGTCTTGGGTGAATGAATGTTGGTTCATGTCTCCCTAAGAACAGCGTCACACAGGTGGCCGCTCCAAATCCCATGCCAGCCACCTGGACCTGATGGCTCCTAGCCACAGAGGGGCTCTAAGCCTAGCATTCATAGCAATTCAGAGACATGAGGTTGCCTAGCTCCCCACAACGATCTTCACGTTCAGAGGAAAGTCCGCAATGGGGAAAGTGCCCCCACACACCCACAGGACTCATGACACAGGGAGGAACCTCCATCTCCACCTGGGTCACTGATCTTGTAGTGACTGCTTTCTGGAGACAACTTCCGGTGTCCTTAGACATGATGTGGCAGACGCAGACGGCATCGAGAGGAGCTGAGTCCCTGTGTTTTGTTTGGTTGGAGTTTGGGCTTTTTTTTTTCCTCCTAACTTTAGTGGGATCAGATTTTATATCACTAAGCTTTTTTTTTAATTAATTAATTTATTTACTTAATGTATATGAGTACACTGTAGCTGTCTTCAGACACACCAGAAGAGGGTATCAGATCCTATTAAAGATGGTTTTTAGCCATCATGTGGTTGCTGGGAATTGAACTCAGGTCCTCTGGAAGAACAGTCAGTGCTCTTAACCGCTGAGCCATCTCTCCAGCCCCATCACTAAGCTTTTAATCAGAGCATTTAGAGAATGAATCTCTCTGTCCTAAATAAGTGCAGTTTGGTTATAAAGATTCTTGCAGCTAAATATGTGATGGAGAAAGAGCTGACAGCTTATTGAGAAATTACTCCCTGGGTTTGTTTGCCATGTCTACTGAATTAGGCAGTACCCTATACACAGTCACGACCAGACAGATAACATGGCTGGGGAGAGGCAGAGCAGGGAACCAGGGCTCATTGGGCAGGAGAGACAGACGTCTGGCTGGCTTCCCCCAGCACACCTCCAGGCTTTTGAGAAAGGGCTGAGCCTTGTCCTTTGACCCTGATCTGCTGGAATGGAAGAACCAGAGTGCAGCTTTGGGTCCCACTAGAGTTCTAACCCGGGGTTTAGACATGCCAGCAAGCAATCCACCACTTAGCCACGGTGGGCCCAGTGATAGGTGAAAAGTTAACATGGCTCCACTCATATTGTCCAAGAGAGACGACAGCCTATGCTGGGACAGGAATATCGATCTCCTGACCCTGGTAAGTGGCTACTCTCCCAAAGCCCTTTTGTGGCAGCCCTTAGCCTGGCTGCTAAGCTGCTTCCCATCTCTCTCCAGCTCCGGGTACCACTCCAGTTCCAATATCCCTTTCTTTCTAAAGAGGGATGCTCAATCTGAAGCAGGACTCAAGGCTAGAGATCTTGGTCAAATTAGGCTTGGATCTGACAAGAGGCTCCAGTGTAGAAGGTTTGGTCCATAGTTTGGTCGTGCCACTGAAGAGTGCTAATGCCCTTAAGAGTTAATCCACATCACCGATGCAGAGGCTGGCAGATCTCTGTGTTGGAGGCCACCCTCCTGTACAGAGAGAGTTCCAGCATAGCCAGAGCTACACAAGGAAATGGGAACATGGCTTAATGGGCTATTAGCAGGTAGGGCCTCTTGGATGTATCTTATCCCCAACATGCTCTGTTCCCTTGCTTTTTTGTCTGTCCTGAATGCCAACAGGTTCAGCCTCATCCAAGTCTCAAAACAATGGAGCCAGCCAACTTTGAATCCCAAAATGTTGGAAACTGAAACAAAACAAATTTTTCTTCTCTTCAGTGATATATCTATACCTATATCTATATCTATATCTATATCTATATCATCTATATCTCTATCTCTATCTATCTATCTATCTATCTATCTATCTATCTATCTATCTAATCTTGCGTGCATGTGGATGTGAATGCTTGGAAGCATGAAAGTGGAATGGGGTTCACATGGCGGTTATAAAAGAACTTACTAGACTCAGTTCTATCCTCTAACATATGGGCTTCCAGGGATGGAACTCAGGTCGTCTGGCATGATGCAAAACTCCTTTAGCCATTAAACCCTCTCACCAGCCCGGGTTTGTTTCTGTTGTTTTGAACCTAACTAGACTACCAAGGGAGGCTCCTGGAGACCTGCTCAAATCTCAGTCCCACCTTTTTTTTTTTTTTTTTTTTTAGGGGGCATGGGGAATTTTTTTTTTTTTTTTTTTTTTGCATGTATGTCTATGCACCCTGTATGGAACCAGAGAAGGCATCAGATTCTGTGGAACCAGATTTCCAGTTGTGAGCTGTCATCTAGGAGCTGGGACTGGAACTTTGGTTCTCTGGAGGAGCAGCCTGTGCTCCGAGCACTGAGCTATCTCCCACCCTCCCAGTCCCGTCTTGAACTAAAGCACGCATACTGTTCCCAAGCCACAACATCTCCTGCTTCTGCTCACATTTGATGTTTATGAGGAGGAAGGGTCCTGGGAGGGAATTCACACTGTATCTTGAGGGCCAGGGATTGAGACAAAGTCTTGATATCTACCCCAGGTTGGCTTTGTAGTCCAGGCTGGCTCTGAAATTGAAGCAATTCTCCTGTCTCAGCCTTCTTTCTTTTTTCTTTTCCATTAGATACTTTATTTACATTTCAAATGTTATCCCCTTTCCTGACTCCTCCCTCTGCCTATCCTATCCCCCTCCCCCTGCTTCTATGAGGGTGTTCCCCCACTCACCCACTCACTCCCCGACTCCCTGCCCTGGCATCTGTCTCAGCCTTCTGAGTGCTGGAATCATAGGCTCTTCCCAGCACACCTGGCTGGCACTACATTTTAAGTCAGAAGAGCTGGAGGCTGAGAAGAATCAAGGCTTGGGATTCATGACAGGCTACATCATTTTCAGGGTCCAGAGCAAACGAAAATGCAGGGTCAAAAAGTATTCAAAAAGTATTAAGAACTTCCCGGGCAGGGGTGTCGTTAGGGGTAGAGTGCTTGTACAGTGTACATGCATGAGGTCTTAACTTCCATCCTCAAAACAGAGGGGAAAATGGAATTTCAAGAAGCCAGTGGAGCCCAGTGTGCATGCACACATGTTTGGCCCTGGCACTCGGGAGGCAGAGGCAAGTGGATCTCTGTGACTTTGAGGCCTGCTTGGTCTGCATAGTGAGCTCCAGGTCAGATAGGGCTGCGTAGTGAGACTCTGATTCAAAACAAACCAACAACAAAACGCCTTTAGGAGAGAATCAACCAAGCCCACGGCTCTGGTCACTTCCTTGTGAAGGTGCTCCTGCCTCAACCATGGACCCTGTCTCTCCTGAGTTCACCAGGTCTCAGCCTGAGTGTTTCTGGGCCTCAGTTTCCTCCTCTATGAAGTGAGGGGATCCCTGGGCCCCAGTCTTCCTTCCAAGCTAACTTTCTGGGACCACCTCCCAGGATCCTAGTCCTCCCTCACCCCATCCCGACCATGGAAGACAGGTGACGTGTGACTCAGTTTATACAGGAGATGCAGGGTCCGTTGTCAAGTTAGTCTTTTGTGCTGTGATTCATTCTACCTGTGTGTCCTGGGGCCAGGGCTGGAAGGCCTGTCTCACGAGGAAGACAGGGGCCTGGGAAAGGAAGGCAAGAACTGCTCGTGACAGTATGACTCAGGCTAGAGAGGCAAAGTGGGGGATGGGAGGCTGGGCTGCTTCTGTGCTCTCTCCAGCCTTGGCTTTCCATGGCTAATTCCCACTTCCATTATACAGCAAGTGAAAACATAACCCCACCAGTAACATTTCAGTTTCAGATACACAGTGGATATTTCCCGAGTGTGTCTTAAGTGCTGCCTAGCTCCTGCTTTTGTTACTATTGTCTTTACCTTTATTTTTGTGCATGAGATATACTTGCGCTAAGGGAAGCTTACCTTTAGAGTTTGGTGTGGCATTACATGCCTTCCATCCCAGCCCTCAGAAAGCAGAGGAAGGTGGATCTCCATAATGAGTTCCAGGCCAGCCAAGGCTATGTACATAGTGAGACCCTGTCTCAAAAACAATCAAATGAATGTGAAATTCAATTTAAATGGGCATTCTATATTTTTATCTGGCATGTCAAGAACCCAGGGTTGGGGAGATTCCACTCTGGTACAGTCATGGCTCTTCTATCGGGACAGAGCGATAACCTGGACTGAAGAAACCATGAGGGACTGCTGAAAAACCAGGGGGAGGCTGGGAGAAGGAGAAGGTCACCAGAGGGAGAGCCCTTACCTGGCCATGCAGCTCTGAAGGTTGCACTCAGCTGGCCTACAGGAAGCAGAGAGGAGGGGGGCGTTTAACTTTCCTGAGGACAACTATGCTTCCATCATCCAAAGCAGGATACCCTGGCATTTGTGCAGCCTCACGCCAGCACCAGCATAGGTTTGGCATCTGGGCATCAGGCTGGAAATGGACAGGATACATTAATAATAATGACAGAGTCAGGACTTGACACACAAGTGTGCACATGACATGGAGCCACACCCAGGCCCTATTTATAAATCCTGACCAGGCAAGGGGAAAGACAAAAAAAAAAAAAAAAAAAAAAAAAGCAGAAGTCACAAAGGAAAGATTGATCAATAGATTTCAGATGACACAATGTCACAAAACACAAGTGACAGGCTGGGAGGCAATGGCTGCAAAATATGTAATACCTGGAATATCCAAGCACTTTGTCCAGTAAAAGGGAAAACGTAGGAAAACAAAGCAGAAGGTAGCTGTGTGCATCCCTCGATGTGTGTGTTGAACAATATTAAGTTTAGGTCAGTGGTTTCTCAAGAGAATAAATTGTCCTTTATCATGCAAGTGGGGCTCCCCAATTCATGGAAGGCCTGAATCATTCAAAAAGATGGGCCTGGATTTTTCCTCTACTGTTGGCTTTCCTGGAGCTTGAGCCTCCCAGCGCACTCTAAAGTTTAAAAGACAGGGACTGGAGATGTGGCTCAGAGGTAGACCACTTGCCAGACATACCCCAGCTCTATAAAAAATAAACAAAAGAGGCTAGGGGTGGAGGCATGGCTCAGTAGGTCAATTGCTCCTGGTGTGAGGACTGTGCACACCATGCAATGAGGGAGGGAGTGGAGACAGGTATACCCCGGGGCCCAGAGCAAGCCAGTTCTGTGGATGATTGAGGATATAGCAAAGGACTAGGTAAAGCTGAGCACAGCACCACACGCCTTTAATCCAGCACTTGTGAGGCAGAGGCAGGTGGATCTCTGTGAATTCCAGGCCAGGTTGATCAACAGAAGGGGTTTTTTGTTTGTTTGTTTTTTGTTTTTTTGTTTTGTTTTGTTTTTTAGTTTTTCGAGACAGGGTTTCTCTCTGTAGCCCTGGCTGTCCTGGAACTCATTCTGTAGACCAGGCTGGCCTCCAACTCAGAAATCCACCTGCCTCTGCCTCCCAAGTGCTGGGATTAAAAGTATGTGCCACCACTGCCTGGCTGATCTACAGAAGTTTATACAGTGAGACCCTAGCTCAAAAAAAAAAAAAAATGAGGATGGGGAGAACGAATATTCTCATGTGTTTGTTGCTGGTGCAAATACAAAATGGTATAGCTGCTTTGGAAAAATATTCTCACAGTTGCTCAAAAGGTTCAGTGCAGAATTGAGGTCACTATTATGTGACCTCAGATTTTCATTGCTATGTAAGAGGAATGGAAACATGGACACACAAAAATGAATATCAGTGGCGATGTTTGCAATAGCTGAGACAACCAAGATGGCCATCACTTAATGAGTGACATCCAGGAGGGACCAGTGCCCTGACACACAGCCAACAGTCGTTAGCATCCTGGATGGTGAACCCGCTCACCTGGAGGGCTGCCCCAGACTGTTCACTGCTACTTTTAGGAAGCACCTGGATCAGGTTTTGATGGGGCACTTTCACAGAAACTGTGGGCTTCCTGGGAGCCATACTTGGGTTTTCTAGAACCAAGTTATTTATAAAGGACCTTTTTGTATGCTTTTGAGACTTGAACAAATATCTGCTCTCTCCTGACAGAGGACACTGATGTCAGACCAGAAACACACAATTTCTAGTTTAGTGAACACCTGAGTTCAATGGGGCTACTTATGGGAGTGTACATGGTTCAAAGACAGCTGCATCACCAAAAAGGCCACTCTAGCATTAGAGACACTTCAGGAAGGCTGTGTCTCTGAGCTCCCCGGTGACATGACCTTCTGGTGTTACCCTGTGAATCTTGTTACTTTCAGGACTTTCCTGGGCCTTCTAAGTTGACCTTTCCTCTGAGCTTTCTTTTTCCTTCTAAAAGGTGATGTTTCATTTTAGGGGAACTAGCTACACAACACCCCAATATTTCTGTTTTATAGCAAAATTTTTATACTATCTTATTTTATTTATTCTATTAAAAATGTTTTAGTAGCCCCAGAATATAATTTTCCATTTTCTACAAACACTTGCCCATTCATTCGTGTGTGTGTGTGTGTGTGTGTGTGTGTGTGTTTGCGCGCATGCACACAACTAAAAAAAATTATCACTGAGCAGTGGTGGTGCATGCCTTTAATCCCAGCACTTGGGAGGCAGAGGCAGATAGATTTCTGAGTTCAAGACCAGCCTGGTCTACAGAGTGAGTTCCAGGATAGCCAGGGCTACACTGAGAAACCCTGTCTTGAAAAACCAACCAGGGTAGACAGAGAGATTGACTGGTGTTCTCTGCTATATGAGAGCCTATTCTTGCTCACTCTGTCCATCTGATGGAAACCAGGCCTCTCGTGCTAGATGAGAGCACTACTATTAAGCTGTAGCCCCAGAATTCTGTTCTACCTTTTGATTTATTTCAAGTGATTGTGTATGTAAGTCTGTGGGTGCACTAATGCTATGGTGCACGTGCAGAAGTCAGAAGTCATGGTTTCTGGGAGTCATTTCTGTCTTTCTTTTTTTTTTTTTAAACCATGTGAGTCAAAGGAATCAGTTTTGTTGATAAGTGATTTTCCCTGCTGAGCCTCCCACCCTTCCCCAATTCTTTTTCTTTCTTGAGGTAGCCCTGCATCTGGGATGCAGCTCAGTTGGTAGCACTTGCTGAGCATTAACAAGGCCCGAGTTCAAATCCCAGCCCCACAGAAACTGAACATAGCTATCTGCACTTGCAATTGTGGCGCTTGGGAGGTTGGGGGCAGAAAACAAGATGTTCTGGGTCATCCTCAGGTATCTGTCAGGTTGAAGCTAGTCTGGAACACAGGAAATCCTGACTCAGAGGGAGAGCTGCAATGTTGCTGAGGCTGGTTTCCAACTCCTGGGGTTAAGCAGCACCCTCCCTCAGCCTCCAGCAGCATGGTTGCATCTCACTAGAAGCATAAGCAATGGTCGGTCTGTTTTGGGTGATACCTGTATGAATGTCATGGGGGCACCTATGCTAATGTCATTAGGGTGCAGAATGACGCTAGATTCTCCACACCAGTCTTACACACTTTCCGGGACTCCTATAGCTACAGTGTAAGAAGCCTTCACGGAATTCGACAACCGTGCACTGCTCTGTATGCAAGACTCCCACTGTCCTGAATTGTATGGCTGACCCCCATGGTCATGTATGACTGGTCTCACAGGTAAAGGTCTCTGCTTCTAGGGGGTGGGGTGGGGTAACCTACCTTCCACTCTGAAAGCAAACACAGTCTTTTCTCCAAGGCCCGGCCTTGGCCTTTCTTAGAGCCTGTTTTCTTCTTGGCTCGTCTCCAATCACCGTCTCTGTCTGGCCCAGGCCCTTTGGCACTCAGCAGTCTGGCTCTTGTTTCTGGCTAATCAGTTCTACTGCTAAAATTTCTCTATTCCCACCATAACAATTCCTCGAAGGTAGGGACAGCTGAAACGAGGAAACCCCTTCCATCTCGACAGCCACCAGCCTGCTCCACAAGCCCATGCCACACACACACACACACACACACACACACACACACACACACACTTAGCGCATGCCCAGTGACCCTTATCTTGACAGTGATTTTCAACTCTTTCCAGAGACTGTCTGTAAGGAACAAGATATAAACGACGCAAGGAAACGATTCGAGACATTGTCTTTCCCTTCTAGTTTCAAGTTCCTCTGTCCCGCCTAATCAGCCTCTTAAAATTCTTCCAGATTCAATTTAAGGCAGCGCTATCAATCTGGATTTAAATCTCTTCTTCCTCCCAGCTTGAGCCTCCTCCCTACACTCATTCTATAGTGCCTGGTACTCGCCCTTGAACCTTTAATAGATTTAGTCTAAGCCACTCTCCCCATTCAAACCTGAGGACTATTTATCTTCACCCTCACAACCATCTTTCAACTTGTTTCGAGTCCTGGCTGCCAGGCGTAAAAAGACAGAGAATGTACAAAAGTCCCGACCCAGAAGCAGACATTCTCCAGTCAACGACCTTGAACGCGTGCCCTCAGGGCAGCTCTCTTAACCGTCAGTGGCCTTAGGCACGCGGTGTCTCATCTCCTGAACACCCTGCCCGGCGCCACCAGAACCCGGGGGCAAAAAAGCAACTGAACGAGCAAGTGCTGCCCCTGGGGGAGGCGGGCTATGTTGTCATATGATTCTCTAATCACATGATCCCTAGAAATGGGGTGTGGGGAGAGAGAGGAAAGGGAGGAGGAATGTGAACTGGGTAGAAAAGAAACACAGCATTCCAGGAGAGTCCCGCCTCTATGTAGACAAATAACCAATGGAAGCCCTGGATCTCCGAGCAATGGCTAATGGAAATTGAGGTGGGCGGGCCATTGCGCGGCCAAGCCCTAGTCCTGGAGCTGACCGCCAGATGCCTCCGCGGGAGCGCGGACCCCGACGCAGGTAGGAGGATCCTTTGCGACATCTCCCCGGCTGCTGTCCAGAGGCCTGACCAGGCTGCTGTGCAGTTGAGGGTCCTCTGGAGTCTCAGCTCAGAGACAAGAGAAGACCTGCCCCTTGAAACTCCCGTAGGGGTTTCTGATGCGCTAACGAGGTGTTTTTTCTTTTCTTTTTTGGAGGGGTGGGAGCAGTTGTTGTAGAGACACCCCCCTCCGCCCCAATAAGAGGCTTCTCTTGCCCAGCATGCCGGAAAGCTTCAGGCCATTCTCCAGGACAGGAACCACCGCACTCTTGGGCCAGCTCCTCTCTGTCTGTACCTCCCACCTCTGTCTCCAGGTCCCGGCTCTTTCTCTTTCTGATGCTGCAAGTGGTCTCTGGGGCGGCGTGCAGTGGGTGGGGGATCTCCCGCTCTCGGTCCCCAGAGCTCAGGGCGGGTAGGAGCAGGACCTGGGCGTGATGGCTGCATCCCTGGGTTATGTCAGCTTTATTTCCTCTCTTGGAGGCGAGAGAGCTAACTTCCGCCTCTCCCCGCCACTTTTCCCTACTCCTTCTCATCTGGATTGGCTCACCTTTTAGGAAATTCATCTCCCCTCGACACTCGGAGTTGGGGGGTGCCACCTAGTGGAAGATGTCGGAGCTAGGGCTTTGAAAGGCTCCTGTTCTCCCTAGCTGTGTAGTGTAGAGGTGGCCAGGGGCTCGCCACTCCCTAGCCCTATTGAGAGGACCTGGGTCTGCCTTACCCCTCCTTGGTTAGGAGATAGCCTCTGGGTTGTTCTTTGAATTAGGTGAAAGAGCACTTGAAAAGATCTAGAGAAGCCGGGCGGTGGCAGTGCAGGCCTTTAATCCCAGCTCTTGGGAGACAGAGGCAGGTGGATTTCTGAGTTCAAGGCCAGCCTTGTCTACAGAGTGAGTTCCAGGACAGCCAGGGCTATACAGAGAAACCCTGTCTCGAAAAAAAAAAAAAAAGACCTAGAGAAGGAGAGAGAGAAAAAGATGACAGAGCCTTCTATATAGCCCAGGCTGGCCTGGGATTCACCTTGTAGCCCAAGTTGGCCTGGCACTTGCAACCAAACCTTCTACCTCAGCCTCCCAAATGCTGGGATCAAAAGCATGCCTGCCATGTTTGGGTGGCATTTCGTGTCTTTCATAGCCACCAGTGTCCAAGCAGAGATTGAAGAATTGAGACACGGGGAACAGTTTCTGAGGCCCTCAGCCATTAGAGTGTCACTTCCAGGACTAAAGCCCAAGTGCAGATTCTACGAAGTCCCTGTACCACCCTGTTTCTATCCTGCTTGGGTCACCTGCCAGGAAAATGCTCTGTCCCGTCCTCTCTTGTTTGGACTTCTGGCCTCTGGGATTCAGGGTTCTTCCCTGGCAATGTTCAGGGGCACCAGTTGGCATATGAACCCAGTCCAATATCCCACTTTTTTTTCCCCCTGAACTTGATCCTTTGTCGTGGATTTGAAAAGTGAAAGTAATTTTATAATTACTGCTTTGCATAGTTGTTGCAGAGAAATACACTAAGGAGAGGGAGAAGGCTCCCTAGAGAGTCTTTGAATCTTGCTGGGTTTGCTGCCCTAGGCAGAGTAGCCTCATTTTGGGTTGCTGGGTAGGCCAGCTGAGCCAGGAAAAGGCTGATTAGGGAAGTGAGACACTTGGTTCCTCCTGCTGAGGCAGGGGTCTTCCCGCGGACAGTTGAGTTTCGATTTCTGAGGCGGTCTATTTGAGGAGTCCAAAAGGGCCCTGGTGATGTTGGGAAGGGCTCATCATGAAGTTAGCTTTGAGGCTGACCCAGCCTCTGTCCCCTTATCTTGGGTGGGGTGGGGACAGATGTGGGTAGGCAGTGACTGGCCTGTAGGGAAGCCAGCCCAGACCTCACTGGTCACGGCACTTCTGTTTTTACAACTTTCTCCACTGCTCAGTTTCCCCTATGGTCATGTGACTGATGATTGGTTCTCCCCTCCCGCTCCCCTGCAAGGCTTTTGAAAGCTACAGGTGGCAGTTCGGTGCCTGGCGGGGAGCCTGGCTGGCCATCCTCTTGTGTCTGCTGAAGTCTCCTTTGCCTCCCAGTTAGGCCACAGTCCCATAGATCAAAGCCACAAAAGCCAGTGCCTTCCTGACTGCTATACCCCACCCCACCCCCACTCACCCAGAGTCTCAGGTGTTAGTCATTGACGCTTGTGTTCATGCCCCGGTTCATGCTCCCAGTATGTGCAAGCTGAATCAGCATGTGCGCCGCACACCGGTAGGACGCCAGCTCAAAAGGCACATCTGCTTGCTTTCCTGTTCACTTGTTGAGAAGACTCTAGGGTCTTGGCCGGAGCACAGGGGAGTGCGTGGCCTCAGAGTAGAAGGTGGCACAGAGTTTAAGATGGCTGCCAAACTTTGCTTGGCATTTGCAGGCAGACCATGTGGAGCCTGATGAGCTGGCTGGCCTTAGCGGCGGGACTAGTGGCTGGAACACAGTGTCCAGATGGTCAATTCTGCCCTGTTGCCTGCTGCCTTGACCAGGGAGGAGCCAACTACAGCTGCTGTAACCCTCTTCTGGTGAGTGTCTTATGCCCCAGTTGGCAGCCTGGGCTTTCTGAAGGACTGGCTACCTTAGGTTGGCCAGAGAAGGACTGGCACAGATCCTTTGATTGATGTCATCTCTTCTTTCCAGGACACATGGATAGCGAGCCATCATCTAGATGGCTCCTGCCAGATCCATGGCCACTGTCCTGCTGGCTATTCTTGTCTTCTCACTGTATCCGGGACTTCCAGCTGCTGCCCGTTCTCTAAGGTGACCGTGCCATTGGCTTGGGGAATGGGGGAGGGGGGTGCTTAAAATCTGTGTTTACCCCTTTCCTTCACTCTGATAGTCCCAGGCAAACGTGTCTTGCTCACACAGGCTTCTCTGTGTCCATAGGGTATATCTTGTGCTGATGGCCACCACTGCTGCCCCCAGGGCTTCCACTGTAGTGCAGATGGGAAATCCTGCTTCCAACTATCAGGTGCTGTGGGGCACAGGGGAGGCAGGCAAGTAGGGAGGGATATCAGGTGGTACCTGAAGTGCTCAGGATCCCAACTGCCTGGGTGACCCTGATTCCTGAACAGAGGGGCAGTTCTGAGAGAAGAAGGTGACAGACAAGGATGCAGAACTCCAGGGGTTTGAGAACATGGAGAGGCCATGCTGGAGTGGTTTATCACACCAGCCCAGCTTCACTGGATGCCTTAGTTGTCTTTCTGCAGTAGAGGCTAGCTGGTGGGATCCTGGGAGATCGCCTAAGCCCTGGGACCGGCCAGTAAACCTCCTGTAGCTGGACCTGCAGTTCCTCCCATGATGGTACTGGGAATGACCGTTACTGACTGGATTAATGGAATTCTGGATTCTTCTATTTGCAGATAACCTATTGGGTGCTGTCCAGTGTCCTGGGAGCCAGTTCGAATGTCCCGACTCTGCCACCTGCTGCATTATGGTTGATGGTTCGTGGGGATGCTGTCCCATGCCCCAGGTACAGGTGTGGGGAAATGATGGTGACTAGTGGGTAGAAGGGTAGACCTGGGAGCTGAGGCTGACAGATGGATTTAGGACTATCTGCCTCCTCTCAGGCCTCTTGCTGTGAAGACAGAGTGCATTGCTGTCCCCACGGGGCCTCCTGTGACCTGGTTCACACACGATGCGTTTCACCCACGGGCACCCACACCCTACTGAAGAAGTTCCCTGCACAGAAGACCAACAGGACAGGTGAGGAGGCCGAGAGACACCCAGCCAGCACGTGAGGGTGAAGCCACGTTTAGCTCTTGGCTGGGAAAACATTCCCACCATTCTGGCAGCCCCCTCATGTCTCATTGCTCTTTCAGTGGCTTTGCCTTTTTCCGTGGTGTGCCCTGATGCTCGGACCCAGTGCCCTGATGATTCTACCTGCTGTGAGCTACCCACTGGGAAGTATGGCTGCTGTCCAATGCCCAACGTGAGCGAATGGCTGGATCCCCCTGGGCCGGGACGTAGCCTTAGAAGGAGGCTCCAGGCACTGGGCTAATCCCTGAGCGCTTTAAGGCTCATGCTGCCCCCTAGTGGCGATTTGGAGCAGTGTATGCTCTCAGCCTGGCTTGCTCCCTATGCGCACTAAAAACGAGTTCACAGACTTTTTTATACTTGTCCCAACCTAGGCCATCTGCTGTTCCGACCACCTGCACTGCTGCCCCCAGGACACTGTATGTGACCTGATCCAGAGTAAGTGCCTATCTAAGGACTACACCACGGATCTCCTGACCAAGCTGCCTGGATACCCAGGTACAGGACCAGCCTGGACCCCATCTCATCCCCTCAATAAAGAGGGGTTCTCCTCAGTTCTGGAATGGCTATCGGGTGGGTTTTGATGGCTGCGTGGAGGGACCTGGCAGGTGTAGACCCTCTCTACTGGCCTTGCATGAGGTTCACTGTGGCTGGGGTAGCTTGCTCCCATTGCCTTTGATGACTCCGTCTCTACCCGCCTCACAGTGAAGGAGGTAAAGTGCGACATGGAGGTGAGCTGCCCTGATGGATACACCTGCTGCCGCCTCAACACTGGGGCCTGGGGCTGCTGTCCATTTGCCAAGGTACTTGGAGCCGTGGGCACGGTGATCCAAGAAGAGGGGGCAGCCAGCTTGGCTCCGGTGCTTATTGGCTTCCCTCTGTCGACCTTAGGCTGTGTGTTGCGAGGACCACATTCACTGCTGCCCGGCAGGGTTTCAGTGTCACACAGAGAAAGGAACCTGTGAAATGGGTGTCCTCCAGGTACCCTGGATGAAGAAGGTCGTAGCCCCCCTCAGCCTGCCAGACCCACAGATCTTGAAGAGTGATGTTCCCTGTGATGACTTCACTAGCTGTCCTACAGATAACACCTGCTGCAGACTCAGTTCTGGGGACTGGGGCTGCTGTCCCATCCCAGAGGTAACATGGGAAGTGGGGCAGCCCTGAGGGGGTAGAGAAAGCATCTTGGCCCCGGGCAGGTGGGTGGCAAGAGTCCCGTGGCCTTATTCTTCTGCACACTGCCTAGTCCGGGGTGGCACCCAATCCTGTGACTCGTCCCCAGCAGGAGAGGTAGACTCCCATGGTCCTCTGTGGGAACATTCATCTCCGCCCACCCCTAGGCTGTCTGCTGCTTAGACCACCAGCATTGCTGCCCCCAGGGCTTCACATGTCTGGCTCAGGGGTACTGTCAGAAGGGAGACAGAGTGGTGGCTGGCCTGGAGAAGATGCCCACCCGCCAGACAACCCCGCTCCAAATTGGAGATATCGGTTGTGACCAGCACACCAGCTGCCCAGTAGGGCAAACCTGCTGCCCAAGCCTGAAGGGAACTTGGGCCTGCTGCCAGCTGCCCCATGTGAGTCTCCACCCACTGCGCTGGGAGAAGGGAGCTGTATCCTTGGGATACGAGGGTGACACCGTTCCCTCGATTCACAGGCTGTGTGCTGTGAGGACCGGCAGCACTGTTGCCCGGCTGGCTATACCTGCAACGTGAAAGCGAGGACCTGTGAGAAGGATGTGCACTCGATCCAGCCTTCTGTGCACCTGACCTTCAGTCCTAAGGTTGGGAATGTGGCATGTGGAGAAGGACATTTCTGCCATGATAACCAGACCTGCTGTAAAGACAGTACAGGAGGCTGGGCCTGCTGTCCCTACCTAAAGGTCAGTGCCTGCGTCCCCGATGCTGGGGCTGGGTGTGGCCACGGGCTGCGTTCTGCTTTGTCTGGTACTTACTCTCCCTTGACCATCCAGGGTGTCTGCTGTAGAGATGGTCATCATTGTTGCCCTGTTGGCTTCCACTGTTCAGCCAAGGGAACCAAGTGTTTGAGAAAGAAGATTCCTCGATGGGACATGTTTTTGAGGGATCCAGCCCCAAGACCTCTACTGTAAGGAAAGGCTGCAGACTAAAGAGCTCCACAGTCCTGGGAGCCCTGTCCCGAGGGTACCCACCACTCAGGCCTCCCTAGCACCTCTTCCTCTAGAGTCTCCCCGGCCTACTCATCCTGAGTCACCCCATCACCATGGGAGGTGGGGCCTCAAACTAAGACCTTCTTTTATGGAAAGAAGGCTGTGGCAAAAAGCCCCGTATCAAACTGCCATTTCTTCCTGTTTCTGTGGACCTTGTGGCCAGGTGCTCTTCCGGATCCACAGGTGTTGTGTGAGCTTGCTTGTGTGTGTGTGTGTGTGTGTGTGTGTGTGTGTGTGCGCGCGCGTGTTGCTCCAATAAAGTTTGTACACTTTCTTAACAGTGACTGATTTGCTGCGCCTGCGTCAGGGCCTTCGGATACCAGCATTCCCCTTAGGAAAAAAATAAAAAAATACATACACACACAAACACACACACAGCTTTAACCTCACCGGCTTTGTATTTTTTTGTTGTCCAGAGTGTTATCACATTATCCTCTAGTCCCCAGGACCGCCCCAGCCACCAGCCCTGTGACATCCAAGCAGCACCCCTCCCCTCCCAAGGGTCCACAGAGATTGCCCCTCCCTTCCCAGCCCTCACCCTAGCAGCTGAGGCTGGCTCGCCCCTCCTGCTCTCCCACAATAGATCTTTCTATGTACAGCCACGTTTATACAGGCACTGCTCCCCCACCCCAGCCCTCCTTCCCAGTCCCTCCCATGGGGGACCAGGTCCCTCCCACCTCCCTCTGCTTGGAGGCCAATCCAGGGTCCCTTCCCAAGACACTCCCCCAGCACATACCACAGATGAGCTCACATACCACCTCTGAGCTCCTCTCCCGGCTAAGAGCGGATACCCCTCCGCCGCAAGCATCCCGGGGCGCGTACTCTGGGAACCTGCCCTGGTGGCAGGGGGCGGTGGGCGACTCCCGGGGGCCGCACTACTTGACGTTGAACACCATTAGCGGCCGCTCCTCCCGCCGCTGCCACGGGCTCTTCTTGTCGCCAGCCTCGTCGCCCACCTCCGCCCCCAGCTCGTCCTCCGGGCTGGTGAGCGAATCGCGCCGCAGCTCACTGGCGCTGCTGCGGGAACTGTCCCCACGGCTGCGGCCCCGACCCCTGGGTACCGTGGCTGCCCGGCCTTCGGGTGCCACCACTTCGTCCAGCAGGGGCGTTAGCGAGTTGTCCTCGGGCGAGCAGAGGCCGGTGCGGCTCTCGCTGCTGCTGGGCTCTGTGTCTTCGCTGAGCGCCAGGCGCGGGGGCGCGGGCGGCGGCGGCGCGGGCGGCTGCGCGCGCTCCCGCTCCTCCCTCGGGGGCCGGCGGCGCGCGGGTCGAGCCTCGTGCACGTCGACCCCGGAGTCCAGGCTGGCGTCGGTGCTGCGGCCGCCGCCGCCCGCCTGCAGGTCGATGTAGGAGTGGCGCACTTGCGAGTTGGAACGTCCGTCCAGGGAAACGAACCAGGCGCGCGGGTGAGGCTTCACGCCCAGTTCCAGCAGCTTCTTCTCGGTCAGAGCCTGCAGCTCGCCGTTGAGCTGCGCCATGGTGGACTCGTTGAACAGCACCGGGATGGTGACCGAGCCGCTGACCGGGGCGGAGCGCCCGCCGCCCCAGCCCTCGCCGCCGCCGCCGCCGTCGCCTCCCGCACCCGCGTGGCCCTGCATCAGCGGGCGCTGGGGATCGGGTTGCGGGAAGGGGCGCGCGGGGCCGGCGGCCGAGCCCTCCGGCGGGGTGGCCTCGTCGCCCACTCCCGCGGCGCCCGCCTCTCCGCCCAGGCGCACGTAGTGTGCGGGGATCACCAGGGTGGGCATGACGTTGCGGTACACGTTGTCCTTGAGGTGGTCGATGGAACCGCAGAAAATGAGCTGGCCGG
The DNA here is from genome assembly GCA_019843815.1 of Montemys delectorum. Lineage (NCBI taxonomy): Eukaryota > Metazoa > Chordata > Mammalia > Rodentia > Muridae > Montemys > Montemys delectorum. The sequence continues at coordinate 33,706 of JADRCD010236973.1, forward strand.
GCTGGCTGAGGGACGGCGGCCGCGCCAGCTGGTCCACCGACTGTGACAGCAGAAAGTCGGGGGGCTTGCTCTCGGCCGCCCCCTTGTGGCCCAGATAATGGTCGAAGGACGGCGGCGGCGAGGGAGGCTCGTGCAGGAAGGCCGCGGCCCCCGCTGGACCCCGCCGGTATTCGTCCAGGCTGGGCTCCAGCCCGCCAGGACCCTCGACGGAGCGGGCGCTCTTGAGCCCGGCACCCTCTACGCTGCGAGCCCCGGGAGGCTCGGCGGCCGGTCGGCTGGCGGAGCGCGGCTTGGCGCGGAAGAAGTCATCCCGGGAAGATGATAAGTCTCGGGAGCTGGAGAAGGCCGAGTGTAGGGAGCCTGGGGGAGGGGCCTCGGGGTCTCCCGACGACGTAGGCTCCAGGGGTCCCCCGCAGATGAGATGGAGTTGAGACATCGACGTAGCCTGATCTCGTTTGTTGTCCGAGGGGCCGGAGAGCTGCAGCTTGCGGTGCTGTTGTCTTGGCTTCAAGCAGCGTCTCCTGCAGAGGAGGAAAGACACAGGCGCTCAGGAAAGCTGAAAGTAAAGGTTACCTCTGTAAACCCCAAAGCGGCCAACACAAGAGATGAAGACAGCAGAGGGGTGGAGATAGAGGATGCCTGGGACATTCAAGAGAAATGTTGGGGGACCCAGGTGATGCCTGGAAGCTGTTTGTAGAAAGAGGGTCACTCATCCAGGAGCTGTACCCATTCAGCTTCACGGGGGTTGGGGGTAAACTTGGCAACGCTCGGCAGGTACACCAGTTAGGAGCGCTTGCTTGGAGGGTGGGGGCGGGAGTCCCCTGGGAGTGAGAGCTGGGCTGGTCGGAGCCCCGCTGTTGGAGTCTCTGCAGAGGTAGAACCTGCAGGTGCTGCCATCTGTCACCCATTTCTTGAAAGCCACCACCAGTCTCTGGAGTCTTAGCTCTTGCGTTGCCATTCTTTCCTGGGAGCACTTTGAGGATCTTCTAGAAGCATCTTTGGGACCCCCATGCAGAGCAGAAGCGCAGGCCTAGGGATCTGGTGAGAGAAGGCTGGGCAGGGCGGGCCCCAGGCGTACTCACCGGCAGTAGTAGATCAGTAGACATAGCAGAATGAGCACCAGCAGAGCGAGCGCTGCCAGGATGGTCAGCAGGAAGATTGTGTGGTAGGTGCCGATGTCCTGAATGCCTGAGGTGATGGTAACCAGCCCTGTGCCAGGCAAGGCCTTAGGATGCCCTTCTTGCCTTTCACAAGGCCTAAACTCTCCCAGGCTTCCCTCTCCCCCTACCTCTCGCCTACTGTCCCTCCCCCACTACCTCTCTCCTACTGCCCCTCCCCCGCTGCCCCACCAATCTCACCAGATGTAGGGGAGGCCATGGCAGCTACCCAGTACCCTAGCTGCGGGGAGACAAAAGTCCAGTAGAGCTGTCGGCCTTCCTTCCGAATCACACCAGTGCCGTTTCGTACCCACAGCCCTGGAAAGAGGCCAGAGGAGTTCATCCGACTCAATGTTCTGCCATCTCGAACGGAAGCCCCAGCCTCTAACCCCGGTACCCTGCCCCTAACGCTTACCACTCTTGGGGTCAAACCTCCAGGCTGGAATGCTGGTGCCCACAGCAAGGGCACGAGGCTCTGAGGGCACTGGCAGGGACAGGTGGATGGGGCCTGAGAGAGGCACCTCTGTCCCATTGCCTGTTAGCAGGTGGACGCTCACAGCAGCCAGGGGTATCAGCTCCAGCCAGGAGCCATTACCTGAGGGAAGAGGGCACTGGTACTAATGGCTGTGTCCTTAAGGGAGGAAGGAAGGTGTCTCTCGTCTACAGTAAGTACATGGCTTACCTGAGCTGGAGGCCTCAGTCCCCAGGAAGGCAGGGAAAGCCCGCATTTCCTGCTGGGTGCTGGCCGGTGTGAGTGAAGCCCAAAGCTGGCTGTAGGTGGAGCTGACAGGCAGGCGGGCAGCTCTACGCTGGAACTGCACCCAGGGCTGCGAACGGGCACCTGGAGGGAAAGCAGGCACTGTGGTAGCCTGACCCAGACCAAAGCAGAAAGCAAGTATCCAAAAAAAGAGAACCACTGGGTTAGGCTGATGGGAAAGGCCAGGGAGGGTGAGAATATAGAGAGGACTGGATAGCCACAGATTGTTAACTTGAAGGGATGTGATACTGTAACCTCCAGTCCTGGAGACTGTGTGACCTTCCACAAATTACTCGCTTCCTCTGAAGTTTCCTTATAAACATATAAATGATCAGCACCTACATGGCAGCTCATAACCACCTACAATTGTAGTTCCAGGGGACCCAATACCTTTTCTGGATATGGTACACAGAAATACACTCAAGCACAAGCACACACACACACACACACACACACACTTCATGTCCTGAGCTAATAACATCTGAGTGACAGGCATTGAGTTAGGTCATGGGATCCAGAACTAAGATCCCCTTTCTTCGTGCCTAGGCTTCTGTCTGTCTGTCTGTCTCATTATTTACTTATTTTGGTTTTATGTTTCTTTGAGACAGGGTCTCACTATGTGGCTCTGGCTCTCCTGACACTCACGCTGTAAACCAGGCTGTCCTGGAGCTCACAGAGCTCCCCCTGCCTCTGCCTCCTGAGTGCTGGATCACAGGTGTACACTGCCACTGTTGGGCAGTATGTGCTGTTCTTTACAGTTTCTCTAGAACCTTCTGCCGTGACGGAAAGAAGTGTTTTGTCTGATCTGCCATTTAGCATTCATTGAATACATGTGGCAAGTGATCCTGGCTGGGTGGCACATATGTGTAATATCAGCACACGAGAGTTTGTGACATGATCTGGAGTCTCAGGCCAGAGTTCTCAGGCTGGAACTCTGAACTACAGAGTTCTGAGAAACTGTCACAAAAATTAGAGAAAAAGAAAAGTGGTCAATGAATAGAATCTACTTTTTTTTTTTTGTTTTGTTTTCTTTTTTCGACAGGGTTTCTCTGTATAGCCCTGGCTGTCCTGGAACTCACTCTGTACACCAGGCTGGCCTCAAACTCAGAAATCTGCTTGCTTCTGTCTCCCAAGTGCTGGGATTAAAGGTGTGCGCCACCACCACCCAGCCAGAATCTACCTTTTAAAAATTATTTTTCCAGCCAGGCGGTAGTGGTGCACGCCTTTAATCCCAGCACTTGGGAGGCAGAGGCAGGTGAATTTCTGAGTTCGAGGCTAGCCTGGTGTACAGAGTGAGTTCCAGGACAGCCAGGGCTACACAGAGAAACCCTGTCTTGGAAAAACAAAAAAACCGAAACCAAAAAAAAAAAATTAAAAAAAATTATTTTTCCTTTATTTTTATGTGTCTGAATGTTTTGTCTGTATGTCTGTGTACCACAGGTGTGCAGTGCCCTTAGAGGCCAGAAGAGGGTGTGAGATTCACCCAGACAAGTTAGTCTGTGAGGTCCCATGGAGGTGCTGGGAATCCAATAGGACTCAAGTGCTTGGAAAAGCAACAGGTGCTCTCAAGCACTGAACCAATTCTCCAGCTCCAGTTTCCACACATTAGCTTACAGTGCTGTGTGTGTGTGTGGGGGGGGGGCTGCGGGAGCAGACATATAAACAGACTTCCAATCCTGTGTGGTCGTAGGTAACATTTATTAAGCTTCAAAATATGCTGGATGCTGTCCTAAGCAGGCTATGTATCCCCCTTAATTAGCTGAATGGCCCCTGAGGTATCAACTCCATTTTATAGATGCAGAAGTGGAACCAGAACTTCAGCAACACACCAGGGCCACCATGCTAGAGCCTGGCCCTGTCACCCCACACCCCTCCACTCAACTCTGTCCTGCTTTATTACTAAATGTTGGGAGCCCGGCCTACCCTGTGGGGTGTTGCAGGGTAAGGGAGAAGGAAAGTCGGAGTTGCCTTTCAGGACATGCGGGAGTGAGGCCCAGAGGTCACCAGCTACAATGGTGTAGCGGCTGGGGCATCCTGACCAGTGCTGCCAACTCTCTGCACTGCACTGAGAGCAGTGGAAGCCATGAGAGGCCGGTAAGCTCTGGGGTCACAAAGATCCATTTGGCATTTTAGAGTCCTTGGGGGGGGGGCATTTGAGGCCTCTGGTATGGGGTCATCCAGGTGCAGATGGCGAGCAATCAATTTGTCTATAACTCGATAAGAATTTAAACTGGGGAGGGCTCTTTCAAGCTCTAAATCCCACTGTGGCTCGTAGTACTGGCCAAGCACCTCATACTTTATACCAGGCCAGAAAGTACCCTGAGCCCTCATGGCCCCTTCTGCTTGCCTGCCAGCCAACTCCACCCAACTCTCTCCAGCCACATGCCTCAGCCCACTTTCTACTCCCAGCCCACCCAGCTCCCTTTATTAGCCCCATCCGACTTTCCCCAAAGACGAGGGGCATTTCTGTAGCTGCCCACCTGCTCTGTGATGCTCCCAAGATTTGCAGTGGTGTCTGTTCTTCCTCAGCCCCATGGCCCAGCCATGTGCATAGCACAGAATATGAGACTGAAGGGGCTGGTGAGATGGCTCAGCGGGTAAGAGCACTGATTGTTCTTCCAGAGGTCCTGAGTTCAGATCCCAGCAACCACATGGTGGCTCACAACCATCCATAATGAGATCTGACGCCCTCTTCTGGCACATCTGAAGACAGCTACAGTGTACTTACATATAATAATAAATAAATCTTTGAGCCAGAGTGAGCAGGGACTGAGCAAGTGGGGTTGACCAGAGTGAGCAGAGGTCCTAAAAATTCAATTCTCAACAACCACATGAAGGCTCACAACCATCTGTACAGCTACAGTGTACTCCTATACATAAAATAAATCGAGAGAGAGAGAGAGAGAGAGAGAGAGAGAGAAGCCAGGTGGTGGTGGCACACGCCTTTAATCCCAGCACTTGGGAGGCAGAGGCAGGCGGGTTTCTGAGTTCGAGGCCAGTCTGGTCTACAGAGTGAGTTCCAGGACAGCCAGGGCTACACAGAGAAACCCTGTCTCGAAAAACCAAAAAAAAAATAAAACAGAGAGAGAGAGACTGAAGGCTTGTGCAGAAGGACCACCAAGGATGCTCCAGGCCACTGGACAGATGTCCAGTTGCCATGGAAAGCCCTCATGGCTTCGTAACAGCCAAGCACCCAGTAAGTGGACAAATATGTGTAGATCCAATGAAGATAAATAGGTCAGGGAGATGGGAAGCAGGAGAGAAATCACAAAAACCCCAAGGAAACTATAAATATTTATTTTTTTTAGATTTATTTATTATTATATGTAGGTACACTGTAGTTGTCTTCAGACACACTAGAAGAGGGCATTAGATCTCATTAGGGATGGTTGTGAGCCATCATGTGGTTGCTTGGATTTGAACCCAGGGCCATCGAAAGAGCAGTCAGTGCTCTCAACTGCTGAGCCATCTCTCTAGCCCCCACTGTAAATATTTATTAAATACCTGTTTTTCCTTTTAGTACATTTGATGCAATTATTTTTTTTTAACCTTAGTTCGATGAAATAAGTATAATCCCTCCACATTTTTTTTTTTTTTGGTGGCTTTTCGAGAACTCAGAAATCCATCTACCTCTGCCTTCCAAGTGCTGGGATTAAAGGCATGCGCCACCACTGCCTAGCTACCCTTCCACATCTTATACATGCATTAAGAATGGCTCAGAGAGGTTAAGAGACTTGCCCAAGGACACCCAGCTATTGTCTGAAGAAGCAGAGGTTTCTGTATACAGTTCAAGGGAGAGAGAGGAAATACTTCAGGCAGGGGCAGGGCTTACCTGGAGAGCCTAGGAGGATGTGCACAAGGTCCTCATAGAGGATGAGGGTGGCTGGCCGCTCTGGGAGCAGGTAGAGGCTGACGGATGCATACACTGCAAGATGGGTGGTCTGTCAGCTCTAGAAGCATTCCCTAGGTACCCCCTTGTCTTCATCCCAGTGGCCTCATCCTCCCATGGCCCAGTATGCCCCAGCCCAGGCAGCAGCTGCTGGGAAACTGACCCTCCACACCCAAGGACTATTTTGGGAAGGGGCTGATGGTGGGTCAGCTGCTGTCCAACCCGCCCCCACCTCCACCTGCCCCTACACTCACGCGGCAGCTTGTCAACACGCCACGGCACTGAGTTGGTGAGGAAACCCGGGCGGGCAGCAGTGACCAACACCCAGGTACCCAGGCGGTAACTGAGGGGTAGTGTGGCCACGCCCTCTGAGTCCGTGGTTCCAGCAGCCAGTAGAGTGCGGTTCCCAAAGACGTCTACTGAGGCCCGGGCCAGCGGTACCAGCTCCCCGCTCACATACACCTGAACCTTGATCAGGATCTCTGTGGGAAGACGGTGAGGGAGATGAGGAGTGAGGAGGAGGGGCTGCTGAGGGAGAGAGGTTTGGGCGCGGTGGGTGCTGGGGATCAAATCCAGGGCCTCTGTCAGTGCTCTCTGCCAAAGCCAGCAGGGGAGGAGGGACGGCTATCCCCTTGCACCAGCGCTAGCCCATGCATACTTTCACAATTCTAAACTCGGGCAATGCCTGTGATGTGTGATGTCATCGTTATCATCGATAGCATTCCCCATCCCATCCCCCATTCTTACTGGTTCGCAAAATAGGACTATATCTTACAGCCAGCGAAATGCTATATTTGCTAAAATATACACTCAGCCCATTTTACAGATAAAGAAAGTGAGGCTTAGAAGGTGTTAAGTCCTTGCACTACAGTTAAGTGAGAGATCTGAGCTCTGAACCTAGTAGTCTACTTCTAGAATATAAAATGCTAGCCAGTCGACCCTAAGAGACCAATGGTCTATGGAAAGGAGAAGAGAAACCAAGAAAGAATGAGTCCTGGGAGAATGGGGAGAGAGGGCAAGATCAAGTAACTTAGAGGAAGAAGGAAAGCTGGGTCCTCACTTGAGTTCTCAAAAAAGAAAAAAAACCCAGCACCTGGGAGGCAGAGGCAGGCGGATTTCTGAGTTCGAGGCCAGCCTGGTCTACAGAGTAAGTTCCAGGACAACCAGGGTTATACAGAGAAACCCTGTCTCAAAAATCAAAAAAAAAAAAAAAAAAAAAAAAAGAAAAGAAAGAAAGGAAAAAAAAATCAAGTCAAACAACTAAGGAGCCCGTCACTTCTTGCACACACCCTCTTTCCAGGATCCTTTCCAAAACCCTTCAAATTCAGGGACTTGCCCCTGCTCCTAAGCCCAAAGGAGTATCTTGATCCCTCCTTTCACATCTATAGCTGGTCAGCTACAGTCAGTCACCATGGCAACGTCCTCCTTCCTCCCAGGAGATCAAGCAAAGGAGCTGGGGCCCTGATGAGGAAGGGCTTCATGGAAAGCAGACCCAGGCCCAAGGGAAAAAGTGTGCAGGGACTGGGAAGCAGAAACTTCTAGATTCCCAGGCTATCTGTGACCCCCCACCCCACCTCCCTGCCCCCAGGGTAACCTGGCCACGCTGACCCTGAAGGTGAGGTGCTCGGGCTTGGATGGGTGATGAGGACTTGAGTTACTCTCATGGATTTCCACAGGCCGTCTCTGCCATCTAACCCTTTCCACTTCATCACCAGCGCCTCCCTCAAGACTAGGCCCCACCGATGCCTTCCTAATGAGGATCATAGATGGGGAGGTTAAGACAGGAGGCAAGTGGAGAAGGCACTGGATGCTGGGGGACATCCCAGGTAGAGAAGGCGTCTGGAGCCTGGAGCTGAGAGCAGAAGGGGCAGGGCCGGGGGCATGGGCAGCCACAGACCCTCAAGGCCTTTCACTGACTTGACACTCAACAGTGACAGGTGTCTCTTCTCAGCTTCCAAAGCGGGATACCACGCCTAGTCCTGGCATCCCATCCAGCAATAGCCCAGAGCCCACCTCCCTCTCCAGGATAGGCCAGAGTCTAGCTTTTTAGGGTGGAGCACCCACTCTGCCCACTCCCACGCTGGTTCTCCAAGGAGTGGCAGTCTCCTGCCCCAGTAGGAATTCTGAGAAGCTAAAAGAGTTGGACTGCTCCCTGACCCATCCTAGGCTAGGAACAGCTGGGGAGAGCAGCTGGGAAGAGGGGATCCAGGAGTCACTTTTGTCACTTGAGGGACGCCTTTTGGCTCAAGGGCCAAAGTCTCAAAAGAGGTAGAGGAGGGACCTAGGGAACAAAACAGAGGTGGGCAGATAAGGCCCGAAGGAACATCATTGCTAAGCCGGGAGGTGGGGCAGGTGTCTAGCAGGCTCCTTTCCCCTCTTCCCCACAGCCTGGGCTCCCAGCCAGATGCCTGAGAGAGCCCCCTCTTCTGGCTCAATTCCAGCCAATTCCCTGGGCCCTCCCTCCCCTGGGGGGCAGAGTCTTGGAGGAGGAGTTTCCTAAGAAGCTTGGGCCTCTTATCTGAGAAATCAGGGGAGACTGAGGCAGAGGACGATTCCCTCCCACCTTCGGAGCTTGACATTCCGTACAGAATCTGCATCCCTCCACACAGTCCTGCCTCATTCCAGGAGGAAATCCGACTTCCCCCCTTCATCCGGACCCTACTTCCCTCAACCAGACCCGACCTCCCTACCCCCCTTTCCACCTTTCCTGCTAGCTTCTGGTGTGTGTGTGTGTGTGTGTGTGTGTGTGTGTGTGTAGGGGTGGGTGGCGTAAGGAGCAGAGAACACCGTTTCAGGATGGAGCCACAGGCAGGGGAAGGAACAGCAATTGTGGGGTGGTGGCGCAGGAACCAGAAAGGTGGGAGAGGGAAGCAGGGATGAAGAGGAGAGGCCCAGAGCACCCAGGAGTGAGCTGTGGAGTCAGGCTGTCCAGCTCCCACCGCAGGGGCCGGCTCTCCCCTCCCCTCAGACACCCATGTGGGCCAGGTTAGGCAGTTAGGAGGGTCAGGGTCTCCTTCGGGGGTGGGGGTGGGGGATAAGTGAAATGAAGTGGAGGAAATATGGAAGCTGGTAGAGGAGAGAGTAGCCAGAGACGGGCTGGACAAGGACCCAGACACCTGCCCTCTCAGCTGGTACTGCCCACAGCTAGCCAGCCAGCTCAGCATGGCTCCGTGACCACAGCCCTGCCATGCGCCTTGAGCTGGGAATCACAATAACGCCTGTTCTCAGCCTCCCTCCAAAAGCATCCCCTCCCTCTCGCATGAGCTGATCAGTGTTTATTTGGTGCGCCCCAAAATTTAAACCTGGGGGGTTGCCTGGAAGCTGTCAGGCTCCTGGGTGAAAACCCCATTCTAGCGTCAATCCCGCCCACAGCCTCACCCACTCCCCCTCTCCCCTCCCCCCTTGCAGCCCAGTTCTAAGCTCCCAGCCCCAGTCCGGCCAGGGTGGCAGCCGATGTCTGCGCCCCCACCCAGCCTGGGTCGCAGCTAGGGACCCGCGGGGGGCTGCGGAGCCGGCGCCCGCCCCAGCCCGCCCCTGGGCGGATGTCTTCCGCAGACAATAGCTCTGGCTGCAGAGCCTCGCGGACCAAGAGGGAGAAAAACAAGTCGGAAGAGGCGGCAGCGCCGAGCCTGAAGACCCTCGCCCTCTCCATTGTGTCTCCCCAAGACCCCCGCAGCAAACAGTCCCCCAATCTCTCCCCCCAGAAGCACCGATCTCGGGTCGCCTTCCCCCCATCCCGGGAGCAGAATGCACCCCGAGTCACTAGCACCGTGAAGAGGGGGCCAGCGGTAGCAGCCGATCGCGGGGTACAGGCCCACGATCGCCGCCCCTCGAGGCCGAGACTCACCCTGCGGGCTGGGGGGCTCCGGCGGAGACTTGCCGGGAGCCCGGGAGGCGCCGCCGAGCAGCAGCCCCAGCAGCGGCAGCAGCCGCGCGAGGACTCCGGGGCCACTCGGCGGCGGCATCGCGGGGCTCGGCCGGGCCCTAGCGGTCCATCGCTGCCGCCCGGCCCTGCTCGGCCGGCCCCGCTCAGCCCCAGCTCTGCACCGCTCTGAGCAGCTCCGGGTTGGGCTCCCGCTCCGGCTGCGGCGCCCGCTCGGCGCGATTGTCTCCGCCCGGAGCGGCCGCCAGCGCCCCCTGCAGTCGGCACCCGGCACGGCGGGCTAGCGGGCCAGCGGGCCCCGCCCCCTCGAGGCCCGGCTCTGCCTGCAGCCCACCCGGCAGCCCCCACCTGGTAATCCAAGACTCCAGACAGCAATGGAGTGCAGCGATTAGGGGGCAATTACTCGGGTTGGGTTTGGAGAGCTCTTGAGATGTGGTGTAAAATTGAGGGGTAGGAGAATGGCTATTGCCTACTCATAAGGCTGTAGTTGGAAGGAGTGAGAATTCCCATTCTCCAACGTGATGAGTGTTAAGGAGGCTGCGGTCTCCATCCAGCATTGGGAAACTGACCTACGGTTATGCCAGCCACCCCCCAACCCCCACCGCGATCCCCCATGACTTTCATTCAGAAACAGGCTAGGCAAGACAATTTCCTTACAGCCTTCCTTCCTGGCCTCTCTCTTGCTTTAAACAGGATGGTCTGAAGTTTACTAGGGAGCCCAGACTGGCCTCGAACTCATGGCCCTTTTCCTGTCTCCTCTTCCAGAGTGTTGGGAGTTTCAAATGTGAGCCTACATATTCAGCCTCACTTATCCTTTAAAGTGACAATCATAATAATCTCTACCTAGTAGTGTGGTTGAGATGCTCCGGTGTGTATGTGTGGGGTGGGGGTGGGGGTATGGAGGAATGCCAGACAACTTTAATCCCAACAGGAAGAGCTCTGTGAGTTCAAGGCCACCTTGATGTACATAGCCAGTTCCTGGTACTCTAACACAAGTCTGACAGGAGCACCCGTGCAATAAATGGTGCTATTGTTGGTCAGGGGAGGGGCTCTCCTCCCTTGGAGTAATAAGACCCCCTTCTGCCAGGCAGTGGTGGTGCACACCTTTAATCCCAGCACTTGGGAGGCAGAGGCAGGCGGATTTCTGAGTTCGAGGTCAGCCTGGTCTACAGAGTGAGTTCCAGGACAGCCAGGACTACACAGAGAAACCCTGTCTCAAAACAAAAACAAACCCCCCC
>JADRCD010236974.1:0-26220 GCA_019843815.1 Montemys delectorum
TAGCATCCTAAATGTATACTTCATTATTTAATATACCAATTAATTCACTTCAACACATCTGCTATTTTCTGGTTTTGCTAATACAACTTTCCAATGCATGATTATTTTTAAATAATGTAAGCTACAATGCAAGAAAATGAACACTACAAGCTGTGTCCACAAAAAGAAAAACGAAAAACAAACACACACTACTGCATCCACACTTATCTCAGGAAACACTACAAAGCTCTGAACTATTAAAGAAATACATAGTGTCTCATACAGATGGAGTTCTTCCCTGGAGCAGAGAAAGTGCACAGCAGGAGTTGCCAGTGCCAGCCCCTCCTGCCTCCAGCCTTGTGCAGAGCTGGTATTGGCCTTGCAGGCTGACCCCTGCTGGCAGCGGCTCCACTCACAGGGATTCCCCAAGGGCCTGAGACTCTATTTTCTAGCAGAAGAAATGAAGATGTCTGCAGTACCTGAACAAATACAAGCAGCCAGCATGGTCACTTGCATCTACACTTGGACAGTGGGTCTACCAGAATGGCTCCTGGGGTCATCTCTAGTCCATCTCCTATCTAACCATTTTGCCCTCAGGGACACTGAGTTCTGTAATGTACAAAAACTTATCCAAGATCATATTGCTCTGTAAGAATCCAACTGGACAGGTGGTCATATTGCTAATGCCCAATCTTCTGGACAGGTAAACTTGAGTACCCTTACCTCATGATTAATACATCCATTCCCGCAGCCAACACAAAGGTTGCTCGGGACAAACCACGACTGAACTCTTCTAGCTTTTCTCAGAGTCCTGAAGCTGCCTTACCCGTGATGATGGCCCAGCCTTGGGAGCAGCCCACAGGCAATAAATACCCTATCATTGCGAGGACACCAAGCTCTCCAGGAACTGCTAGACCAGCCAGAGCCAAGGCAGCAACCCCATCACTGTCCTGCTATCCACCCTGCTGTGTCTGTTACCCTCATGGGGGTTGTACCTACAGCACTCTGCAGGGAAATTCCCACTCTCACAGCTCTGCCTCAGAATCTGTTGCCAAGGAAACCTCAGTGAAGGAGATACAGCCAGAGACAGAAAGTAAGGGCTAAGGAGATGTTCCTACACAACACCGAGTACCATGTCAGTGCTGGCTGGAGCAGACTCCCATCCCCACGGTCATTTTCCAAGAAGAGGTATAAAGGTTACCACTACTGCTTCCACCCAAGAGCCCCGGGTATCTGTAATAGTTGCTGGACCACCTAGCAGAGCTACTCCTGAGGCTTCACGTGGTCACCCTGCTATGTCCATGCTGTTCAGGACATTCACAGACCTGAGCTCTGTTCTTGTTTCTCTCACCTTGTGAGGCAGGAATGGATTATCCCTGATCTCAAAAGGAGGAAGCTGAGCCATCGGCAACAGTGAACACCTTTTTCAAGATTAGGATGGTGGCCTGCCCTCCTGCTTTCCCTCCGAATTCAGCAGTTGGGTTTTTTTTGTTTTGTTTTGTTTTGTTTTGTTTTGTTTTGTTTTTTTGTGAGAGCTAATCAAAGGAGCTCAAGAGTTTTATCCATATCTTCCTGGAGCTGGAAAAGTCAGGCCGTGCTTTTGACTGGCCTCACTCTCCTTTTTAAAGGAAACCATGTGTACATTCTGTTTGCCAAAGTTAAAGCTGAACTCAAGTTTCGCCAGCACTGACTTTCACATTTGGGCAGAAGGATTAACCTTGTCTGCCCAGAGCCTGTTTGCATCTGTTTCTAGAGCACACGCAGGGCACTGTCATAAGTAATGACATCATCTCATGGATTGTGCCCAAAAGGAAGGCAGGACCTTGAGCAAGGTCACCCGAGACCCTCAGTCCAGACTTGAGAGGTCCCCAAGTGTTCCACTGTCCTACCTCACTCTGCATTTCTATCTTATAGTCTGCCTCTGCTGTGGGGACCCCAACAGCTTCAGCATTGGACATGGAAAGACCTTCTTGCTTCTCCCTGCCAGCAACAGCCACAGAGGAAGCCAGGTGTGCTCACCCCCTTGGAGAAGGGGTGGCTCCTGTGATGTGAACCTCACCTCTCTGCCAAGTGCATAGAGAGTGAGAGCCAGCCAACCCCTTACAAGGACAAACAGACTCCCAGCACATGTGTGCACACAGTCACACACAGACTGCACCAAGGAAGGAAAACGGCTCTCCCATCCCTCCGGGAAGATGTCCAAAAAGATCAAGCCCCTTCAAGTCCCCAGACACAGATATGAAGAGGCTGCACTTACCGGCCTCCCTCCTGGGGAAGATGGTCCTCGGTAAACTCATGAGCAGTGTGGCTGGTGACAGTCTCCGACAGACCACGCTCAAGAAGCACAGGGACCCGCAGCTTCTCAGGCTGGGAGTCTTTGAATGGGAGTTACAACTACAAAGTGACTCTCTCCTTAGAACTGTTTTTCCTCGGCAGGGAGGGAGGAAAAGAAAAAAATCCCTTTCCTACTGCCAGAAAATCTTTAACGTTTCACAACGGTTGCTTCCAACTCTGTCCTCCCTGAGAAGAGAGTTGAGTACTTCACTGGACTGGAGGGAGCCCTCAGATTCTATGCCTCTTCCCGGACCACAGACTGAAATGCAAAAACCTCAGCCTTTCCCCGTGGGCTCGGAGAACACTGAGAGAGGGCAGAACCCAGAAGGGTCCGACATGTGGAAAATGTGCCCCACTCTTGGGGCCACCGAATCACTTCTGTCTCTGTGCCCGCCCCTAGTGTTTCCAGAGAGTTCTGCTGTGTTTACGTACTTGCATGGGACAAACACAACACCCCAAATCGTAGCCCCATGTTACAGTGATTCATTTTCTCCCTCACACACAAACACAGCGCCTGTTCAATCCAAGTGGGAAACGCCTTTCATAAAGTGTGCACAGGGCCTGGGCAGAGCAGCTGGTGCTGAATGCAGCCTGTGTCCCCAGAAGGGCAGAGGGGCTCTGGGGAAGGTGGAGGCTGACTTTAATCAAGACAAACAGAAGGCACTGGGCTCCTGCCCCACGTCTGGAAGAGGAGGGATCAAAGAACAGGGCTTCCAGTGCACTGTTAAATGTCGTCAGCCTCCTCTGACCAATTTCCCCTGCTTGCCTCCTCATAGTGGGTAGTATTTTTGGACTTGGACATGATGTACTGTTATTTTAAGTGACCAATTTGACTGCTGGCTTAAATAAATGCTTGGATTTCTTCACTTAAAAGACAAAAAAAAAAATCCGTAATAAGTAGGCGAATAGAACTAAAACTGGGGAAGATCAACTGACTCAGGCCCTGGTGTAGTTCTGGAGGTACCTGCCAAGTAACCTGGGCATCCCCGGAACAGGCTCCTATAGAGGCCACCGTTAACCCTTTGAACCCCTAAACACTCGGCTCAAGTGTCTTCCAGGTCACAGTGACACACCTGCACACACACACACACTCAAACCTTTTCTCCTCGAGATCCCTTTTCACCCAAGAAATATATACATGTCCTTGGGTATATAGGTATTTGGAACAGATACTTAAACCAAACGTTTATCAATATATCATAGAGGAGTTCTTTTTAAGGCAATTCTTTGGCATATCTACCACCTTACTATTTATTAAGGAAGAGATTGATTCTGCATACTAACGAGAAGGATGTGATTGCTATTTTTACATAAAGGGTTAAACCTTGGATGGATGTTCGATGATAGAGAATGAAGCATCTCCAAGGCTTTTGAATTGTTCAGTATTTTTTTTTTTTTATTTTATCATCATCAGTGCCGAGAACACTGCTTAGCATAAGTATGTAGCTGGAGCAGGTTTGGGGCTATTTCCGAAATGACTGGAAACTCTGTCCTAATCCCAAGATGAGATACATGTAATAAACTTTTGATAGAACTCAAGTCAGCAATTTACACAGCAATTTTTAGTTAATTCACTGAGAACTTCATACAATGTAGTTTGATCATATTCACCTCTCCTGCCCACACACCTCCTCCCAGATTCACTGCCCCTCCCTCCCCTCTTCCAATTTTGTGATATCTCTCTCTCTCTCTCTCTCTCTCTCTCTCTCTCTCTCTCTCTCTCTCAAAATCATTGAGGCAGATTTGCGCTACCCATATGCTCCTGGGTGTGTGAGCATCCACTGGATTATGGTTGATATACCAGGAACTGTTCGTTCCCTCTCCCAGCAGCTATCCCCGTCCATGCTGTCAGTTGTCTAGCTTGACGTTGTGCAGGCGTGGTGCACGCCGTCACGATTTCTGTGAGTGCGTAGGTGCAGCTGCCCTGTCGTATCCAGAAGACACTCGTTCCTTGTGGTCACTCAGCAGCTCTGACTCTTACAGTCCTTCTGCTCTCTTTTCACACTGTTCCCTGAGCCTTCAGAGTGCGGTGCAGATGCCAGACTTAAGGCCAAACACTGCACAGGTTCATCCTCCTCGCCCTGACAACCGTGTGTCGCTCAGACATCTTTAAACCAAGCATCCTAACACAATGCAATCCATGGGTTTACAAATTTAATACATGCTGAGGTGTGATGGTAGAAAAACACTGTCTTCGTTATCTTTAACTAACCCATTACATTTCAAAAAGAACAGAAAACCTTGGATGTATTGCACAAAAGCACTGCAGTCCGTGGCATAGTCTCCTGTCTGAGCTGAGGCTTCTTGGACAGTGTTGATTGGCATTGTGTGGCTAATTGTGTTGGGAGACTCCATGAGCACACACAGAACTTCCAGAAAAATCTTGAATTTGGTAGGTGTTTGATTTACATTGGATTTTGATATTACATGTTCAGTGACCTTTTACTCTTGGCACATTTTCCATAACCCTCACATTCCATTGTGTGACCCCATATGTGGTAGGTACCCACAATTGAAGACGCTGGGTCCAGAGCAGTGGTTCTCAACCTTCCTAATGCTGTGACCCTTTAATATAGTTCCTCATTCGTTGTGACCCTCAGCCATAACATTATTTTTGTTCCTACCTCATAACTGTAATGTTCCCACTGTTATGAATTGTAATGTGAATATTTTTGGAGATAGAGGCTTGCCAAACGGGTTGAAACCCACTGGTTGAGAGCCATTGGTATAGGGTCATCATGATCTCTCAAGGCAAGCTCATGGGTTGCCAGAAAGGCCCCTGCTCTCAGCACCTGAGGTCAGAACAGCTCCTGGAAAGCCACCCAGGGTGAGGTTAAAGACCTAGAACAGCACTTCCTACTGTCAGCCCTACTCTGTGCTGATTAGTTATTGGGCTTCCCAGGTCCTGGCCCTGTGGGATGTACCATGAAAGCCCCACCTTGCCTGGAGTTGCCATGGTCCCCAACTGCAGTGGCCCTGGAAATGGGCTAAGTAAACAAGTGGGATGTGGTGACATTTACAGTCACAGGAAGAGATCTTAGAGATTGTGCTAAGTATGTAAAGTGGTTTACACAACAGAGTGTACTGTTCATCCACTGGCATGACACAAAATTAAATTTGGAGAAGTAAAGCAAAGTTGCTTTTTATTTTCATGAATATTCCTTTGTATATTCCAGAGTCTGTTGCCTTAACCCCAGAATCCAGGAATTAGCCATTGCTTTAATCCTTACCAAATAAATTAATTAGACACACTGGGAAGAGTATACTACTCAAGTGGATTGTCCACTTCCCTCTCACCCCCATTGCCCACTTCCTGGACTGCTGTGTGTCCCCCTAGTATTATCACATACAGACTCCCAAGGCACTGTTCATTGTCCCTAAAGATCTGTGTAGAAGGTGACCTCAGAAGATGTCAGCATTGACTTTCCATCCCTCAGTCACTTCCCATTCTTATACACAGAGCTGCCACATGTAGTGATAGGGGACAGCATGCATGGCAGAGACTGCAAGAGAATTGCAGATGATTCAGAAAAGCCAGGAAAGTAGCTTTGGCCTGGTGAGAAACATTAATCCACTTGCTTTCAACCCAAGAATGTTAAAATCCACCTAAAAAAAAAAATCAATATTCCTGCTTGTATTAGTTACTTTTTTTCATTGCTACAACAACAAAATATCTGTTGAGAAGTAACTCCAGGAAAAAAGGATGAATGTGGGCTCACAATTTGAGGGTATAGCATGAGGCAAGAGTGTGAGGTGGCTGATCACATTGCATCAGCTGTCAGGAAGCAGAGAGATGAGTGTCTGTGCTCAGTTTACTTTCTCCCTCTTACTCAGTGCAGGACCCTACCCCATAGATGGTGCTGTCTACAGTCAAGGCACGCCTTTCCTCCTCAGTTACACTATAGGACTTCCTCACAGACATATACAGAGAATTGCCTCATAGCTAACCCCAGACCTTGTCTAATTGACAGCATAGATTAACCATCACTATTAACCATTGTTCAACCAACCTCTTATTTTTCAAATGATCATAGACATTATCATTTTTTCTGGGAAATGAGAAGCAATTTAATATATCCCTTGAAGTTGTTTTAAATTCTTTATCATTTTTAACATTGACAGCAAGGATCAACTGGACCCCATACAATGTTCCAAAAAGAGCGAATGGACAGATTGCTTCTCTAACCTGGGAGATTTTGTAGGTATAAATCACAGGGAAACAACTTCCAAATTCTGTTATGTCATCAGTGATAGTCTTAGAAATCTCAAAAATCTACTCAACTGTCAGCTAGAGGCCACCTTTCACAGAGCACAAAGCATGACACAACCCAGGTGTCATTATTAAGCCCCACAGTTTCCTCTGTGAAACCTAACAGAAACAGATGCTTGGAGGGCTTAGAGAATTACCCTGGAGCCACAGAACTAAGAAATGACAGAAGCAGAGCTTACACCAGGTATATATACAAAACAAGTCAAAAGATGTCAACCCCTTCTCAACGAAGAACTAAACAGCTGCATCACTGACAAAGTCCCACCACATCTGTCTCCAGGTGAGACTACAAGAATCTTTGGTACTCAGACTGGTCCACAGTGACCATCATTTCTGGAGGATCTAAAGTCTTAAGAGAACCAACCTCTTCTCTCAAAGCTCGCCCTACATAGGGAGCAAGAGCTGAGATGCACCAAAGTGAAATTGTTCTGGTCAGATGAATAGCAGGAATCAGTCTGCTGTCTTCGCCCCTGACTTAGCAAGCCCCAGGACTCTGTTGAGCACCTACAAAGACTTTCAATCTATGGTGGCCTTTTCAATACAAGCATGGGAGTGCTGAGGCCCAGAAAAGAAATGATTTGCTTTGAGACAAGGAGTCACAGAAATCATTACTGTCATAAAGAGCACTACCCACCTCTCCTCTACTACCAAATCCAACTCAGTACCCACTGGTCACGGGGGAGTAATTACCTGTACTGTCCTGTCCATAAACACAAGCAACATAAGCCAAAGACACTTGGGCCAGGGTCTGCCTTGCCCAAAGGGGTCCTAGACAGGGTATTTTCCAGTAAGCTGCAGAAATGCTTCCAACTGATTTAATTTACCTTCCACATGCTGTATCTTATATTTGTAAACTATTTCTGAAGACATAATGTCTCATTCCATTCTAGAAGCCTTTTCTGTTTTCTTGCAAGTGTTTTTTATTATGTATGTTTTGCATTGTGTGTACATACGCGCATGCACATAATTCATATTCATCATTATTCACCCATGGCCAACACACAAAATTCTAAAATATTCTATGAATTGTGTATGAATCTCATGGGTCACCATGAGAAATTTGTCCAATCATCAAGAAGTCAGTTCAATGTGGCAAAGTCTTCTTGGCACTTGTCCTAGGCTGGACATGATGCTTCAGTGTCCCAGCTGGACATCCATATGTCCACCCAGCTTCAGCATCCTCTTCCATCCTCATGTGTCTGACTCAAGTCAGCTCTTGGTAAAACTAGAACACCACAGAGTGTGGATCAGTGTAAGGCGTCCTGTCTCCCCCTGCTCCTGTTCCCTCTCCAAAAGCTCCCTCTATTCATCCTTGCTCTTTCTCTCCAACTTCTTTGCAATGAGACTGACCACTATTTGGACCATTACTAGAGACTCCCACCTGTAGGATCTCTAGCTCTCCTTCCTACACAACAGCTTGTCTTCTTTCTTCAGGGATGAAGTGTGTTGACTCTTACTCTGAGCCTTTCAATTTAAGACAGAAGCTGTTGCTCACCATAATTCCATATGATTACATGATGATGGACAGGGTATTCTAGACTGGGCCTGACAGTGATAGACTGTATACACAAACATGCACACATACACACACACACACACACACACACACACACACACACACACACACCTCAATATACACAGGATTGTACTCATACATATGTATTTGTATGTGTGTGTATAAGTACACACACATACATATATATGTGTGTATGTGTATACATATATCAGGGAAATGGCACCATACAAACTCAGATAGAAATCCATTAAACAACTGGGAAGCCAGAGAATATCTAGAGAAATCCAGAAACAACTTAGGACCCAGAGCCAAAACAAAGGGCTTATCCTGGAACCTTATGGCTTTATTCTCTCCTTGAAGGGTTAAAGGATAATCACCCACTGTTTGGAGGTTAGAGTAGACTTGTTCTTCCAACCTGATGTCAGCCTGGTCTGAGATTTCACTCTGTGGGCTCAGCTGGGGAAAGCTGGGGGAGGCAGAAACATGGCTGGAATGTTGGGATAGAAACAGCCATAGAATGAAGAGTCCAGGGACAGAAACCTATTGTCTGAATCCCACCTCTCCAGGACAACTGTATGTACACATAAGATTGCCAGCCAGAAAGAGACTCATGGTCCTCCTGGGGCAGCCAAAAATATAAAGACTACAGAGACTTAATAATCAGGTCACAAGAGAGATCCCAGAGCCAAATCACAAATGCAAAGAGCAAAATCAGAGAGGTAAGAACATAGGGAGTGGGGTGGCTTGCATGACTTTAAGGCCAGGCATGAAAACACAGACTGGACCTCATGGAGAAGGTGGCATTGAAGCATTACCACTCCTACCAGGACAGCTGCTGAACTGCACCCAACAACATTTCCATTCTTTTATACAGTCGACAGAGCCATGAGAAGTCACCACTGTGGCTCTAAGGACCCAGAGAATCCTTAGCATCAGTCTTACCATAGGCTTCGTCCTCAACTGTATTTCTGTTCCTATGTCTCTGTGATAATGAGTAGATACAGTTCTCAAGCAGGCTTGGCCCTCACTTGGGTTCCTGTCTCTATGCTTCTCCTGTCTACAAAGCACACAGCCCTGATTCTCTAACCACATTTTCTCTAACACCTTTCCTTTTTCCACTGGCTTGCCCCTTACCTTCTTCTCCCTCTACCCTTGATTCTCAGTCTGTTCTTGTCCTCACATTTTGTAATGATTCTGTTAAAGCTGGCCTTCATCCTGCCCTGTGAGGATCCAGGGGGAGGCATCTCTGAAGCCCCAGGACAAAGCTCTCCCTCCTCTGTGGTATTCTGCTTCCACCTTGCTATTCCACTCCCACCACTACTCCATCACCCACATTTCCACGCTGGTGCCTAAGAGACATGCAGCATCGTCTGTATGCTGTGACTCCAAAGTACTAACCTTTCACCCACAGAGAGGAACGTTCCCACCCACCTAGCAGCAGACAAATTCTCATACCACTTCCCAGGCACAGAATATTCTCCCCATTTCCCTGATTCCTCATCTTCCTGAGCCCACACTAGTAGCAAGTCATACTGTAGAATCTCTAGTACTTTTTGTGTTGACCATAGTAAGCAAGTATAGTAGATTTCAATTCCCACCAAAAAAAAAAAAAACCCTACCTTCATTTATTCAAAAGCTGCACTTGTGTTGCCAAATAGCAACTAGGTGCTGTCTTTGAAAGCTTTCACACAGAGAGAGCAAGGGACAATACAGGAGCTTGGATAGGAAGCTTGGCTCTAGGATATGTAGAAACTCATTAGATCAGAGAAACTCTACATGAATGAGTTAATCTGATGGTGATTGAGTGAGCTGATAAGTAAGGGTACTGAGGATAACTGAGTGTGCCGAAACCAGTGTGTGTGAAACACAGACTGGGTTCAAGAGACTGTAATCTGATTCTGTGATAAATATTGTTTCTGAGTGGTTCTGTTTTTTCTCCTAGCACCATCCACAGTCCCAACGCCCAAGTCAATGTTTACAAACTGTCCTAACTCCCCTTAATCATCTCAATGTGCAACTTAAGCTCTGATTAAGTCAGATGTTTATATACTGACTTCTCTTTATTCCTCTACTACTTTCTACCTAAGGTTCTTGTACTTTGAATCCAGGTTAATCCTAAGAATCTCTTACCTTTTCTACTTTTTGCCCCTCTAACTTTCCTCAGGTTCTGCCTCTACCATAGCCATAGAAATTGGGCCTATATATTTTAGCTTACCACTCTGAAAGTCGACAGACAGGATTCAATGAAAGCCAAGTCTGGAAAACTCCACCTCTGGTCCCATATGCAACAGCTGCCAGGGGATACTTCTGACCCTAGTTTGGGAACCAACCCTGGCCCTGGCCCTAGCTCTGGCACTGGCCCTGGCCCTGCCCCTGCCCCTGCCCCTGCCTCAGATTCCATCCTAGACCCTATCCAAGACCCTTGTCCTGGACCATGAATCCCTGGGTCCCATAAGTCCCTCCAGCCCTAGAACCCGTCCTGGACACCTGTACCATAATACTCTGGGTCCAATACTGTATTCAATTCCTCTAGCCTTGGGGCTTAGAGTCTTACCCTCACTATGTCCCCTACCTTTTAGCCTTGGCTTTACACAGTTGAGGCTGCCCTCAAGCTACTCAGTCTATCATCCCCATGTTGGGATTACAGCTTGGTAGGTTAAAAATTTGTACGAAAAGACAAGCATGCATAATCCACATACTTGGGTTCTCGTTGTAAAAAAAAAAATACAAATATTATAAACCAAAACAATATGTCTCTTCTCTCAATCACCAATCCCAGAGTAATGTTCCCTAAAGAAACAATTTAGATAAAATTCAAGTCAGAATTCAAATGAACAGTAACAAATGTTTTCAATGAGCTTAAAGCATCCAAAGACAACACAACTAAGTACCTGAGTGAACTTAAAAAGAATAAGAATAAAATAATTCAAATCCAAGAAAACACAAATGGGAATCATGAAAACAATGTAGAATATAAAAGTTGGATTCAATAAAGAGATAGAATCACTAAAAAAAAAACTCAAAATAAAATGAAACAGGAAATAAAAACTTAGTAATCCTAATCAAAAGCTCAGTGGAAAGCCTTACCAGCAGAATGAACCATGTTAGAAACAGAGGGATGGAAGACAGAGTAGAGAAACTGGATCATTCAATGAAAACTTGATGACACCTTAAAAAAAAAAAATCCACTACGATCATAGAAAAATGGAGAATTCCTGGCAAAGACATAGTTAATACTGTCAATAAAATCACAGAAAATTTCTAAACATCATCCAGGTAGAAAGAGATGATCTTCTCTGGATTGTGAAGACATTGAGAGCAAGATGGAGATCCGAGTCCTTGTGTCTCCTTACACAACATAGTGTCTGCCTTGCAGCTATAAGTGAATTGTTTCTGAGCTAATATAGTGTCACGACTGAGTGGCTAACTGATGGTTCTGGTTATTATGATCCTGGTTGTAGGGAGACTATCTGGAAGAGGATGGTGGTTACTCCCACTTGGATAAATGGAACGCAGAACATCTGTAGACCATGAAAGGAGACCTGAGATAAGGCTAGAAATTTAACATCTGTAAGAGAAGCGTGGTGCTGCATGAGGCATAGACGCTTTCATCAGGAGCCAGAGGCAGGGGGATCTCTGTGATGTCAAGGAGCTCGAGGCTAGCTTGGTCTACACCGTGAGTTCCAGGACAGCCAGAGCTACGTGACAAAGGGACCTTGCCCTCCCCCCAAAATCAACATATATCATATTATGTATAATAACACAGGAGTAATCATGGGCCTTAGAAACCCCAACACTCAAGGGGCAGCAATTAGAGAAGCAGTATTGCATGTGGCAGAGGAGAAAGTGTGGTGATGGACATCTGTAATCCCAGAACTCGGAGTAGGAAACAGGAGGACCAAGAGTTCTGAAGGGTCAGCCTCAGTTATATAGCAAGTTAGAAGTAATCCTGGGCTATGCAAGACTCTGCCTTAAAACAAGGAAGAAGGGAGAAAATCAAAAGCTCCAATACAGAAGCCAAGAAAAGGGGAGAGCCCATTGTGCATGTTAAGTCTGCATGGGCTTTGAGACAAAAAAAATAAAAACAAGCTTCAAGAACCTTTGGCAAATGTCTTTGGCCTCCCAACTGCTTTGGCAAAAAACCTAGCTTTCAACAGCCTGTTGAATTAAATGGCTTTCATTTCTAAGGTTCTAAGGAGAAATATTTTGGGGTGCGCAAAGACATAATAAATTGATATATCTGTTCAGTGACTTCACCCATGTCCCCAACCTAGTGCTAATTTGTACAGCCCAGAGTCCATTTCCCATCATTCCAAATCCCTGTGTATTTAAACGGAAATATAATCCATGTGTTTGTGATTCATTCGCTCTTTATGTAACTAAATGTTGAGCTCTAGCTGTTTGATGTCCAGGAGGCCATCTGAACACTCTTTGCAGCCAGAGTCATAGACTGCCAAGGAAATTAGGAGGAGAGAAACCTTGGCCAGCCTCATCCAAAATCAGAGGCAGTCAGTCATCAGGGAAACGAGGAATAGCTCTCCCAGCCACGTTCTCACCCTTGGATTCCAGACACTGATGCTAAATGAGCCACATCAACAAACAGGCAATGCTTGAAAATCCATTGTCTTTTATCTGACTCATCAGTCATGTACACTACATCCAATTTTAATATTATAAAGAAATGTTTTTCTGGTAATTTTTTGTTTATTAAATCCTAAGGATAAATCTTCTAATACAGAACTGAATCAAAAGAGGAGAAATAAGATATCAAGATGCATTTCAGAAATAAATAAAATATGCTGTTTTCTTCCCAGGAGGGGTGACTGAGCTTGTCTTTCCCACAAAGGCTTCCAAAGCATGGAACATAGCAATGAGTCAATCCAACAGAATATTGCAAAATGATTAAAATTAGCTTCTCTGATTATTTTACATAATGTGACAAAATATTTGTAATAGAAGTATGAGATTGTATTATTTAATATAGATAATACTGTATAAGTAGAAGCTGTCTTTTTACATTATAACATAGATGTGATGTTTATTATATTAGTCAATCTTTCCAAGAGGATTGAGTTGGTGACTCAGGGAACCAAGCTGTCTCCACCTTGTGTTTCCGTCTTCTCAAAGTAATTCCTCATCAGAAAGAAAGAAATTGTCAATAATTATACCAGGGCAAAGCCACTGGTGAGGGGCCCATGCTCCAGTAAATATCATACCACTCAGGCTCATGCAATTAAACTCTGGTTCAGTGGTCATGAGCAGGGGATGTGAGAGTAATGGGGAATGATATTTATGAAGAAATTATATATGAGTAAGATAGTAAAAAAAATTAATGAAAACATAAATGAAAGATATCTTATTAAAAATATCAGTTCTGTGAGAGTGACATTATTGACCCAGATATCACTTAAAGATTCCACTGCCACTCAACACTGCTACACTGGAAATAAAATGTCAATGTGCTGGGCTGGAGAGGTGGTTCCAGAGTGAAGAGATTGTCACTCTTGCAGAGGACTCTAGTTCAGTTCCCAGAACCCACACTGGGCAGCTCACATATGTAACTCCAACTGCAGGAACTCCAACTCTCTCTTTCTTTGCCTCCAAGAACACTACACTCAGAAATACAAGCTGTCACTCAGATACACACACACACACAAACACACACATACACATGCACACACATACGTGCGCACACACACACACAAACAATTGATTTTTTGAAAGTTAGTTAAAAAATTCAATGTGAGCTTGGGGAGCATAAGCCATGTTCACCCAACGATCACAGATTAATACCAGCACTCAGTGGCTTAGCACAAAACACTACGTAGTCGCACAAAGTCTGACATGAGTGTGGCAGTGGCTAGCTGGGGCCTATCAAACACGCTGAAGGACTGAAAACTAGCAAGGCTTACCTCATTTCCCTCCGTTTTCCACAGGGACCATTTATTCTTTTTTATCTGAATACTACAAGCACTGCGTCAGCAGGTAACTCAGTTGCTTCGGGGGTGCAGTTTAAGGACTCAGAAACCTCTGCATGTATGTACTTGACTCTCTGCAATGTACATTCTCGAAGTGGATAGACCTTCTAGATGTGTGTGTGTGTGTGTGTGTGTGTGTGTGCGTGTGTCCTCCTGTTTGAGCGGTCTTCACTCTGAAAGTTACCAGTTCCACCAACACCATAGGCTCCTCCCCAGTCCCTATCTTACATTCCCTTCTGCTCTTTGCAACATTTGGATATGGTAACTTATTTTAAAGTATTCTAGTGTGCCTTGCTCCTTTGTATTTCTGCTTCCATTATTTTCCTAGGCAGCCTGAGTCTCACACTGCCGGGAGGAACAAAACAGCCCTGTGGGCTAGATTACTGGAAGAAAATGATTTCTCTGCTGATTTTCTTAGACCCCCCTCTTCCCTAGCTTGTCAAAAAGATAGGTCTAGATAGTCAGTTTCATAATGCAGTCCATGAACTAGAGAAAAAGCATCTTAGAGGCAGAGAGAATTGAGCCTCACTCTGGTCTCATGAGGTAACGGGCAGGATAGGGAATTCGGTAAAAGAAGAAAAAGACTATCAAAGTACATTGACCTTGATGTCCAAGCTGGATTCACCTCTCAGACACAGTGTCAGCAGGATCTTGCCTATGCAGTCTGGCAGCAGTCCAGTTAAAGTAAACTGAAGCTCCAGTAAGTTTAGGGACAGCCCCCAGCAGTTCCCCAAAGTGGGCTGCTCTCCATTCCCTGGAATGTTCCAGCTTATCAAAGAAGAAGGTTTGGCTGAAAACCTCCTCGAGGAGGTCCTTGCTACAAGGATAGTGTGGCCGATCCCCGAAGGCAGCCTCAACACCACTGAGGGCCACTGAGAGTCAAGGTAAAACAGGGAACTGCAGGAAAGTATTTAACAATACCTTGCTGGGCTGCTCCAGGGAATGTAGAACTGAGAGAGGAGAGGAGCTGCTGCAGCCCTGTGTGCCTCTTTGACATGCTAGGGAGTGTAAGAACAAGCAAGGCATTCTGGAATCATGTAAATTCGGACCTTACATAATGGCCTACTCAGGAACATTTGGAAGCAAGTGACCAAAAATAATTCTCGATGCTGTTAATTGGTTTTACAAAAGTCAGCAATTAGAGGTGAGGTGAGGTTTCTAAAGAACACTGGTGGTGGCTGTCTATGTCCCCATGCCACCTCCACAAGGAAAGAATACGGTATGTCCCTCTACCTCAAACTCCTTGAAAGGTGCTCCAAAGAAGCACTTAAAAGTAGTATTTGGCATATCCTCTCTTCTTGTCTTATTTCTTAGGTGAGGAAACCCAGGGCTTGTGCTCACTCCCACCTAGAAAGACTAATGAGAGAAAGAAAGAAAGAGAGAGAGAGAGAGAGAGAGAGAGAGAGAGAGAGGAAGGAAGGCACTAAGAAAGAAAGAAAGAAAGAAAGAAAGAAAGAAAGAAAGAAAGAAAGACTATTGAATTGCCATTTTTTAAAAAGATTTATTTATTTATTTATAAAGCACACTGTAGCTGTCTTCAGACACTCTAAAAGAGGGTGTCGGATCACAATACGGATGGTTGTGAGCCACCATGTGGTTGCTGGGATTTGAACTCAGGACCTCTGGAAGAGCAGCCAGTGCTCTTAACCACTGGGCCATCTCACCAGCCATTTTGATAGCAAAAAAAGGAAGGAATGGAGAAGGGAGAGAGGAAGGGAGGGAAGAAGGGGGAAGAGGAGTAAAGGAAGTGATGCATTAGGTTCATTGGCAATTTGGGGACTCAAAGAATCCTTGACTATTTCCTACAGATCAAATATGTAAAGCCATACTATGGGCTCATCTGGAGCCAAGGCAGTGGCCTCGGGAAGGTAGGCAATCCTGGGTGGGCAGGGCACAGCAGCACAGGCTACAAGAAGGTGAGTGAGCAAAAGGCTGAACATGACATTCAGCCACTTTTGACAACAAACCCTCCATTAAGTCCACAGCGAAGGTATTTCTACACAAACTCACCCAAACACTCAAAATAGGCAGCCTGGCCCTTTGCCCGGCTGGGTGTTCTGTTAAACTCTATCATTAGAGAATTTACCGGGCATCCTAATCTCTTACCCTTCCTGCAAGTTTCAACTCTAAAGCATCAAAAAATGAGTAGATGAGATGCAGATACTGATAGAGCCAAGGCTGAGTCCAAAGCTCAAACTCAGCACCAAGTTTAGAATTTGATTACTACATGGGAAAAAAATCATTGAGACAGCATCTTATGTATCCTAGACAGTGCAGCATATGATCCTCCTACTCCAGCTTCCTGAGAGCTGCAACGTCAGGCTAAACATTATATTTCAATTGCTAGACTGAGCCTATGTTAAAGTGCTTAGGAGAACATAATAGTCAACAGTCACTTAAAAAAATATTTATGTGTATAAGTGGTCTATCTGCATGTACACCTACATGCTGGAAGAGGGCATCAGATCTCATTATAGATGGTTATGAGCCACCATGTGGTTGCTGGGGATTGAACTCAGGACCTCTGGAAGAGCAGCCAGTGCTCTCAAGAGCTGAGACATCTTCCAGCCCCTCAACCATCACTTTACTGAGGAGATAACCTCTTAGAAATTCTTTGCTTGCTTATTCCACTCTGGGCTAAAGAAAATGAAGGGGTCTTCTTCTTCTTCTTCTTCTTCTTCTTCTTCTTCTTCTTCTTCTTCTTCTTCTTCTTCTTCTTCTTCTTCTTCTTCTCCCTCCTCCTCCTCCTCTTCTTCCCCCCTCCCCTCTTCCTCCCCCCTCTCTCTTTCTTTCTTTCAAGGGGAGGATTGCCCACATCCTACAGAGGCCCACTGTGGCTGCTTATTGAAGGCGCCTAAGGACCCCACCCTCCCTGAAGACTTTCTCTTCATCCAGCCATGTAACAAGGAATAAAAGCCAGATGTTGACATCCCAAGAGCAGCCATACAAGAGGGATTTTGGAGCAGCAGACTCTCCACAGGCTGGTACATCCTGCCTCTCAGAATTCACAATAAGACTGGGTTGCAGCTACCCCCAGCATCTCCTTCTTAGTTAAATACTTTTTTTAAAAAAAAACTCCTTTCTTCCTGCTTCGGTCCACCTCCTATGGAAAGGGTCAGGGTCACTTTCTCCTTTTTTTCATGTCCCAGGAGGCCTCTAGCTTCCCCTATCTGAGGACATTACTTCTCTTCTGTTGTTGCCCATAGCCTATAGCACTGCCCTTTCAGAGGAAGCCAAGGAAGCAAGGAAGGATGCAGAACCCAGGGGCCTCTTCTGTCTCTCTCTCTCTCTCTCTCTCTCTCTCTCTCTCTCTCTCTCTCTCTCTCTCTTTCATTTTGCCACAAAAGAGACCAAGACCAAATCTGGACCCCTTCCTCCCCATCCTTACAGTCCCAAAGCAGGCCAGGCAAGCTATTGGACCCTGGCAACTCAGTACAAGGGTGGTGCTGCTTCCTGCCCGTCTGTTTGGAAGCACATTCAGGAGACATGAGCAGATGTTTGGCAGATGTTCAACCTTATTCCCATCAGCCAACAATAATATACTACAGAGACTGTGAAAGGAGAGAGGGAGGAGGAGGTTGCCCAGCAGCGAGGACAGCCACAGGAGGCACCATCTCTGTCCCTCTAGGGTGGGAAGAAGGGGGGGGACATTCATGTGTGACTCCATGTGCTGCGAGTTTACAGCTTAGTATGCACAGTGCCAGGATTCTAGAGGAGAGCCCTGTGTTGGTCAGTGTGGTACACCAGCTACTCTGGCAAAAGACACACCCTAGTGCCCAGTAAGCCTGGAAAAGTTGCAGGCATCTGAGTTTCTCATTGTGGAAAGCAGTAAGACTGGGTAACCTAAAACACAGCCCAAGGACTGAAGCTGGAAACACAGGGCATCTTGAATGATTTCTCCACCAGAGTTGAAAACTTCCCCTGTTGATCAGGATAGGTCTCTAGAGAACATCTTCTGGCTGTCCAGAACTAGTACACAGGCACCTATCTCTAAAGCCTATACATTTGGACTGGAGGAGTGCGACAGGGAAATGGAGTTACCAGGTTAGCGCAATACAGCTTGTATATTCTTCTTATTAAAAATTAAAGCAGGATACTTAATTAATAAGGGGCTATGACTGTAGTTCAGCTCACAGTAGACAAGAGGCCAGGATTCAGCCCCCAAACCATGAAACAGAAAAGAAAAAAAAAACAGTTTAATTGACAGATACTTCATATAAGACCCACAATGTGGTAGTTTGAGAGTAACCACTCAGGCTGAACACTAGGTACTTCTAGAACACTCTTTCAGAAAGCTTATCTCTAAAAAAAACCGCATTTACCCTCTCACAACTTCATACATATAGTATGCACATTCTCTCTTATTTTTTAAGAAGCACAACTGGCCAATAAATATTTAAAGTGATGCTCAATATCATTGGCGATCAGGAAAATGAAAATCAAAACATTAAAATCCCATCTCGCCCTGGCTAGAAATGACTATTTTGAAAAAATAATAAAAAGCTAGTGGAGAGGTGGGGTAGAGGAGCGTCTGTACATTATATACTGCTAGTGAGGATGTAAGTGCAGCCACTATGCAATGCAACATAGAACTTCCCCCAAACAATATGACCACCATGTGACCAGGGCTGGACTACTTCTAAGTATATACATGAAGGAATGAGAGTGAGTGAGCAGATGACAGAGACTCCTGTGCACTGGTGGCTGCTGCCGCACTCACCACAGTAGCCAGATTATGGGATCAACCTGGGTGCACTTAAATAGATTGATGACAAAGAAGGAGGGCAGGCAGCGGAAATAGTGTAAGTTCAAAGGTAGTATTGACTATGGAATGAATTGCAGGCCAGCCTCAGCAAAACAGCAAGAGTGAATCAACAACAGCATAAAAAACAAAACTAGCTGAAGGGAGAAGGGAAGGAGGGAGGAATAGAGGGGGAAGGGAGGGAGGGAAGGAGGATGCTGGAGGGATGATCCAGTGGTTAAGAGCTTTTCCAGAGGACTCAAATTTGATTCCCAGCAGCTCACAACCATCTGACACCCTCTATGACCTCGGTAGGTAACAGACACACATGTAATACACAGACATCTGCGCAGGCAAAATGCCCGAATACATAAAATTAAAATTAAAGAAGGAAGGTACAGTCTATATAAAACAGTGTATTGCCTGTTGGGAAAAAAAAAAATGTGGTCTGTTACCTGTTATACCTGCACTTGGGAAACTAAGGCATGAGCTCAAGGCCATTCTAAGATATATATCAGAAGATTCTGTCTCAAAAACAAAGAGAATGGAATTACTTCATTTATTGGAAGATACATGGAACTGGAGATCATTATGTTAATAGAAATCTAGGAAACACAAGAGGATGGATTTTTGTCATATATGAGGGCACCTCAAAATTAAGAGACTGTTTGGATCTGAGAAGGGCTTAAGGGGCAGGGAGGAGAGGCAAAGACATAGAAAGGGGGAGTGTGAGTATGGGCATGCTTTAATGAGATAAATACATGGATAGAAATCTCATGGTGAACCCATTAATTCGGGCAGTTAACCAATTAACATATGTTAATAATTAAAAGAAAAAAAGAACGTCCATCCTTTCATTATAATTCAAGGAATTGCATGATTAATTAAAATTAAATATTACCAGCATCATTTCCAAATTTTTCCACTAATGTTTTTAAAATCAGCTGCACACCCAAGTGTTTTGAATTATATAAGTGGCCATTAGCAGTCTAAGACTCTCCAAGTTACAGGATGCTTCGTGGAGTCCTAAATGAGCCACTAACAAAAATGTACAAGATCTTTTGGCGTTTGTGATGAATGGGTCTGCTTCACTGCAGTTGCTCAGGAGGAACTGAACTTTTCAATTTCTTTTTCAACAAATCAAAATTCTAATTTGTTCTATATTTCCTTTTTCATTTAAAAATAACTATTGGAACTTTATTGTGAGGCATCTCAAAAAAAATGCTATAATGGTGCCATGCAAAAGAATTACAAGTTTCAGTAACTGCTGGAGAGCCAGGGGAAGCACTTTTCTTTTCATTGATCAGGGATATTTTCAAATATATGAAGCTCAAAAATTATAAAACATACATATGTCCATATACATACATATGTTGTGTATATATATATATTTGTTACTATATGTATGTCTATCTCTATGTTGTCACAAATGCTTGGTCCTGCTGTGGACTCCTGACATGGTGAGTGCTCAGGTCTCTGCCCTCCTCTATGGTCATCTCACCATTAGTGCCGCTGCCCCAGAACAGACTTTACATGAGCCGCAAGTGCTCTTCAGCATCCCTTCCACTGCCTCCTTCTCTCTGTGCCATTGCCTGCAGGCATGGCTCTTTCCACCCAGCTCTGATGTAGAGCTCTAGATCCCCTCAAACAGTTCAGTATGGACACTGGTCACCTCCTACATGATCACAGAAGACCATAGCATCCCTTTGAGCCCATTCCCATAGTTCCACTGTGCAGATTGGGCACAGATTTGTACATTAGGCATTCAGTTCCCTGCTCCATCCTCTGTCAGTCGCAGGACATGTTTGCAGCAGGTCTCTTGACCTGCTTGAATATACATCAACTTGAATGCATATCTAAGGTCACACCTTAGAATACATCTCAGCATTTCTGAATTTCAGCAATAGCAGCTCAGTCAATCTCAGGATCTCTGTCTAAGAGACAACAGAGTTATATAGTTGCCCTGGGCAGGGTTGCAGGCCACCTGACTCCCTTATTATTGATCGTGGGTCACAGTCTCTGCTAACCTATCTTGTGGATTTCCTGTTCTGTATATTTCAGATAATTTACCTATCTCATGGATAGTGAGAATTAAATTGATTGCCAGGGGAGTAATGAAACCACCAAAGGCCTAGCACACAGCAAAGTGACCAATAAACATTAGTGATAGTGATGGGGACAGCAACGATGCTCTCTCTACAGACTGGGAGCTCCGTTCTCTGCCTTCAGGGAGCTTACCATTTGGCACAGTAGTAAAAAAAAGAAAAAAGAAAAAAAAGAAAAAGAAAAAGAAAAACCGTTTTGATTCACAATGGAAGTTGGTGATAGAGAAGACAATTGATGTGTAGTGTCAGGCGAGTCTAGTGTCCCGATACTCCTAAGCTTCCATTTGTGACATAATGAGAAGACATTGGTGGGTGGCCATCATCTGAACCAAGCAATGTGTCCAAACAGGTGGCAGCCGACCTCAAAAGCATGCATGTGCACACAGGCAGCGTCTCAAAAAACGCTCTAGGGCTGTAGAAGAGAAACAGATTCTAAAACTTGGATTTCATGGGGCTGGAGAGATGACTCAGCTCTCAAGAGCGCTTTCAGCTCTAGCAGAGGACACAGGTTCTGCTCAGTGCCATGCAGCTAATGACCCCTCATAACTCAGTTCCACAAGATTGGATGCCTTCTTCTGGCCTCCAAGGGCACTGCACACATGTGATGCACAAACATACACACAGGCATTTAAAAATTAAATTTCGTGTCAGAAGGCAGCATGCAGGATCAGCAGAGATCCTCCTGAAGATAAATAGCGCTAACAACCATTGGTAACTAACGACAAGCAGATTCAGGAAGCGTAGCAGGCATAACCTTTCCCAGAGAGATTGTGTTGATGGCTGACATTGCAGCCCGTGGTGAACAGAGGTTCAAAGAGGTGCCCTGGCTTCCCATAAGCCACACCTCTAGAAGGCGACCAATGTCCTCACTGAGTCCTCTGGGTGGCCCACTGGTCTCCTCCTGCCTCTCAAGAACACGTCATTTACTCTTCTGAACAGGTCTGGGGTGAGCTACTTGTGGCTTGACAAGAACATGACCAGCAAGGGACAGATGTGGCTTTGGAATTGTACCTCTTGGGGAGTCCTGATCCCGAGGCTCAGGTTGGTGAATGGGGACAACTCTGAGATCTCGATGGATGTCCATCAAATGCCCAAGGCTGAGCTTTAACTTGAAACTTGGGCACATGCCCTCCCAAATCCACTCACAGCAGGTTTTACATACGTTTATGTGTCAGACACCATATTTTTATAATTTAAAACTTTTAAAAGAGAATTTATATTTTCCTCTTAACAGGGTGGTTTTTATGATTCTCTCCCTCTTAAAACATTCTTTTGGAAGCTGGGAAGTCCTACATAATTTGAAAATAAACCCAACTAATCGGAGCCCTTATCTAGGGATTGACTTGTTAATGTTATTAATGTTGACATCTTGTGGCCACTGTAGGTAACTGCATGCCAAATCAGGAAGGATGCCTGACTGCCAGATGCTCCCAATTCTGCTCTTCAAAGTACTGACAATTATGAAGCTGATCATGCGCCTCCTCCCGCCCGAGTAGCAGCTCAGAGGACCGAGGACCTGCCTCTGCACCACCCCCACCACCCCCACCACCCCCACCCCTGGAATTCTTGTGCCTACCTTCCCTGACTGAGCCTTTTTCCCCTTCTGGACATTGCCAGGTGAGGCCATTAGCTGCTGCAGGACCTGACTGACACCTGACAGTCCCGCCTGCTGCCTACCAGCCCAGGGATGACACCCACTGCTATTTTCCTTGGAATGTGTTTTGAAAAGCTTCTTTGATCCTTGAGTGGTGTTTGTTTGTTTGCTTGCTCAATAATTCAGTTGAAGCCTTCCACCTTAGTTTTCAAGCAGGATGTGTATTGCATTCTTTTTCATTTTTAACAGTTTATTGACCAATTGTCTGCTTTGCATGGGTATCCCCTTAGGACTAGGGTCTAGTAAAGCAGTCAGTCTTTCCATGGATCTGCAAGTGAATTTATATTGCATTATCATCAAATATGTAAATGGAGGTAAATGATCATTTCTTTAAAAAAAAAAAAAAACTCTAGATGATGAATTTACTAGTGGGGTAAAAACCCAAAATATTTCTGATATTGCCTTTGGTGAAGAAAGAAAAGTAAAAACTAATTCCAAGGAAACGCTAACTGCACATTGTTCTACATGGAAGAAAATTAGGGGAGGAAACAGCAGAGTTGAAACATCTGTAAACTTCTGACCTCTATATTGAGTAAACACAGCTTTGGAGGGGAGTATGGGCTTCACCCGTCCTGCTAAGCAAGGGGCTCTGAATGGGGCCACTAAGTTCTTCACAATTAGGATCTCCACAAAACCTGATTTAATTTCAAATACTATTCATTTTCAAACACTATTTACTCCCTAGGGCTAGG
This sequence comes from Montemys delectorum, assembly GCA_019843815.1. NCBI lineage: Eukaryota > Metazoa > Chordata > Mammalia > Rodentia > Muridae > Montemys > Montemys delectorum. The sequence goes on from JADRCD010236974.1 coordinate 23,270, forward strand.
CTCCCATCATCAATTCAGCAATTTTAATGTGGTATTTCTTTTAATGTCATGTTCATAGAGTTCTGCACCTACTGACAAACTGCTTGGGGAACAACCAAGTCGATTGTTCGTTTCTTTTAAGTCCTACAGTTGATGAGAGCAGAGCCTGAGAGGCCACATGTATGCCTGGTCTGTCACTATGTGTTGATGCCCATGGCCTGCTCCATAGCACAAGTATCCTCTGTGATGGGTTTGGAGATGTCTAGCATGGTGTTCGCCATGTTCCTGGGATTTCCAGTAACCAGCATCCAGTGGTTCTTGGGTTTTTCAACTTTGTGTGAATCCATATGTGTGTGAGCTGCAACCTCAACTTCCTTCCCAAAATAGGTCCTGGAGGGAAAAAAAAAAAAACAGATTCCAGTTAGAAACAGTGTAACACTCCATGAATGTTTGTTCTTTCATGGACATTGTCCCTCCTAGAAAATTCCTCTTGAATCAGACTGCTCTGAAAAGCCCAAGAAGGCTCCTAAAATACTGTACATTTGCAGGAATGCATGTTTGCAGAGGATTAGGTAACATAGAGTCCCTCTGTACCCAACATCTCTGTTGAGTAGGACTTTAGTGACTAGCAATATCAAAGTTCTACACAAAGCAAATTTTCAGCATTGTAATTTGTAATTATGATATTTAAACATATCAGATATAATGTCAGTCAATAGATAATGTGTGGGCAATGTTAAGTATCTCAGACAAAGTAATTCTCAAAAACAATAATACACTAAGTTTTTTTAATGTTAAAATTAAATATTTGCAGAATTGCCACACCCATTCCAGTGGAGTCTGCAAGACAGGTCCAGAGGCTTGGCCACAGTCCCTGAGGTAAAAAGTTTCAAGGAAACTGGAGGTCCTTGGTATCCCCTAACATGAATGTGGTCCAGATTTGTCTTTGCGATAGTCAATGGAGGGTCTTGTGTGCTTTCTTTCTGTATTGTTTTATTATTAGGTATAGAGATGCCCCCAAGGAATGATTTCCAAATAACCAAGCTAGATTGGACGTTGTTTCCTGGCCCCCACCAATGTTCCAATCAATCCTAGTCAATGCTGAGCTGACCCTTGGCTTGGGACTTAGTAAAGAATGTTACTTATTCAGACAAATTGCCTCCAGCGTTGTTAGAGAGATAGTGAAAGAAATTAGGCATTGCAGTTTACTGAATAAGAGTCACTCCTGGAGCTAGAGTAATGTATTATTCATGGTAAGGTTAGCAAGAATGGGACCCCCCTACCCCCCGCCCCCCCCACCCCGTGCTTACTTCCACTAGCCCAGAAGATTAGCATAGTTGGGTGTTTACCTAGGGCTGGCTGGTGGTGGGTTATACAATAGACTAGAATGGGAACGATCTCACACATGGCTTCTAAGAATAAACTGACTTTAGATAAGGCTGACTTTCTTTCAGTTGTAACCATTGCTTAGTTCCTGTAAATTTACGTGTATATATTTTTCTATAGAATCATTGTGCTTCAGATGACCTCGGTGTGCCTTGGCTGTTGTATTACCTAACTTCCTTATTTCTTCTGTATGACTATAAAAATCTGATGCTTATTTGAGAAATGACACTCAGAGTCAGCACTCTCTTGTGTTCCCATATGATTGTCACTTGCCGACTCCTTGCCCACCTTAGTACCGAAACCCTGATTCTCCTTGGATTGAGGGACCCCGACTGGCCGGGCCCATGGCACACAATCAAGACTGTTGGCATTTAAATTTTGGCCAATCAAGATTCTAGGTAATAAACATATGGATCACTCCTGAATTTAAAGTAAATTTTGTCTTTTGACTGTCTTAATCAACTTAATAACCTGTTTCTGAATTACAAAGTGAAATATGTCACTTGACGAAATATTTGATGTGCCAACTTGGTTAATCTTTGCATCTTGGAGTCAAAATATTCAAATGATGTTGAGCATCAACGAGTATCTCCACAGTTTTGACTTGTTTAGTGTGATTAAGAACAGATAAAAACAACAATCAATGAAAACTAAAAATTGGTCCTAACTTTTAAATAATTTCTTATAAGCCTTGGTGATAAAAATAAATCAATGCTGTTACTTTTAATTGAGCATCTAAAGACCTTTACCTCGCACATCTAGATATGGAGTTTTAGTTAAACATCTCTGCTTTTACATGCATGGCCCTGAGCCAATTAGGACACTCTCCTGCCCCTGCCAGTATGATACCTTAAGGAGAGATTCCGGTGGACTGCCAGGGCTCGGTTTGTGTGACGATGATAGATAACAATTTTTTCATTTGCCTTTACAGGATAGGAAAAGAAAGCACTATTAGCATTCTGTCCGATTTCCTAGAAGCAAAGGACTAGAAATGTATTTACATATTCATTTCAATATAGCACATATGTAACTTACAAGGCTGGAGAACTAGGGTGGTTTTGATGAAATACATCATGGTAGATATCTACATGGTAGAATAATCATTCAAAGTCGTATCAAAGAAGAACTTTGATAATGTGAAATATAGCTGATGGCATTAATACACACACGTGTGTGCACATCTGTGTGTGCACAAAGATGTATATATTTAGTAGTTCCTCTTTATATGGGTGGTATACATTCATGTTTGTATGAGTGTACACATACATGTGGCGGGTGCCTTTGTACATGTGTGTTCGTCCACATGGAGGCCAAAAGAGACACTGAGTATCTCTCCATTGCATTCAAAATTGTTCTTTGCGAAAGCATCTCTCACTAAGCCTGGAGCTGATCAACTAGATAGGCTTCTAGAGAGCCTCAGGAATTCTCCTGCATCTGGCTCCCAGCACTAAGGTTACAGGGTACATGCTGCCTTACCTGCCTTTCACATGCACAGGATTCTACCCACTCAGATGTCTCCATAGCTATCCAGGGTGTCATTCATATATATAAATATATATATATATATATATATATATATATATATA
>JADRCD010236974.1:26320-42601 GCA_019843815.1 Montemys delectorum
CTTTGTTTATAATTAGAATTTCCTGGAGACTGGGACGTGGCTGTGTACCTCATGCTAGACTAGGACTTGTGGTCCTCTTGCCTCAGCCTCTGGAATGTTGGATTACATATGTGAACCACCACAATTGGTCAAATAAATACTACCTTATAACCCAGACTCTTGTAAGATGAGCTCTGTCAGAAGGAAAGGAGCCAGCCCCTGGCATGTGAGCTGGTCTGGTACCCAAAGCCATGCCTTCCTGGTGAGCAGAGTCCATTTTACAGAACTCCACATCAGTTAAAACCACTATGGTCATAACTGGTCTGGACAGGACCAAGACCACCCCAGTCACATATGAACCAACAAAATATGAGAAGTGATCAAGCCAGAAAATTCCCAGCAGACAGGCAGGGATAGCCATCTTCCTTCTTCCCTTCCTTCCTTCCTTCCTTCCTTCCTTCCTTCCTTCCTTCCTTCCTTTCTCTCTTTCTCAACAGTCTCAGTCTGGCACCAGTCTACTTTCCCTCGAGAGAGGAGTAGTTGACATGCTCAGATCTCTCTCGCCTTCTGGTCAGCTCCCAAGCCCCAGCATTCGCCTTTACTGGAACTATCTCCAAACCTACCTAACTAAAGTCTCTCAGCTCCTTCTTGGCAGCACTTGCTTGAGGCACTCCACTTCCCCAATACACATTTGTCTCACCTCCACAGCTGATGTACCTAGCTCACTTAGCCGTGGCTGCAACTGGAAGTCTACTGAGACAGCAACAGCATGTGTGAGGTGGCTTGGGGAGTGCCAGGTTCTCGGGCAGATATGTAAGCTTGAGATTCAGAAACCTTCCTGGACCACAATGAGGTAAACCATCCCTGGGACAAAGAGTTCCTGCCTCCACATTACTCCCACAGAGAAGCATAGCCGGGGCCAGCAGACAGCAATGGCCGGAGCTTCGGAGTCCTTTGCACAGAACTGAGGGTGGCTCTCACCGGCAACCCAGGGTTGAGAGACAGGAAGATGGAGTGCCGCCTCAGACGGGTGCTATCCACGTTCGAATTATAAATGAAAGAAAAAGGAAGCATTTGCTTGACCGGCAACTGTGAGCCATGGCCCGTCTTTGCACAGATCCCAGGTCCCAGTGTCCCGCGTGCCAAGCTCACCCTCACTGGGAAGCCCTCATACTCCAGGCGCAGCTGGGGGTCAAGGAAGGCAGCCTGCCAGCAGTTCAGATGGGTGACCTCATCCGTCAGAGTCACCTCCTGGAGCCAGGACTTCACAGAAGACTTCATAAGGGTCCTGTGGTCACTTGTTAGATACAGCTGGAAAGGGCAGCAAACACACCATCTGAGTCACAGCTACCCAGAAAGCTGGGGAATGGGTGACCAAAGAGACTGCACTGCGAGCAGTTCCTAGAACCCCGTTCCTGCCCATCCTATGAGAAAGCACAACTCTCTCCTTCCTTAGGAATATGTCAGGAAAGCATCTCTCCCCCTCTTTCTCTTCCTTCCTCCTTCCCCATATCCTGCTTTTCTTTCTTAGGATGGTTTAAAAGAAAGTGGCCCCCACACTCATATGTTTGAATACTTGCTCCCCAGTTTGGTAGAACTGTTTGGGAAGGATTAGGAGGTGTGGTCTTGCTGGAGGAGGCAAGTCACTGGGGTGGGATTCGAGGTTTCAAACGTCCACACCATTTGTTAGCTCTCTGTCTCTCTGCCTCCTGCTTCAAGATCAAGTGTGAGCTCTCAGCTACGATACCAGCACCATCTCTCCCTACCCATGGCCATTCCCCCTGCCATCCTCATGGTGTCATAACAATCTAGAACCGTGAACCTCCAAATTAAATGCTTTCTTTTCTAGCTTGCCTTGGCCATGGTGTTTTGTCGCAGCAATAGAAAGGTCAGACATGTTCCATACTCCATTTCCTGCTCTCTGCCTCTTTCAAATCACAGGGTCTGGGTCTGGTTCTTGGGCACTATAAATAACATTGCTGAAACTGGGCGCCTGAGAGCAGGTACTCTCCAAGCTGGCACTTGCTCATCAGTGACCCTGACCATCTAGAATCCATGTCCCCTTTGGGAATAGATGGCAGCCGCATGGCTATGTTTGCCAAAGGCAATGCAACCCCGCTAGAAATCCAGAAGGTTCTCTCTTTGCCAGCTAGCTCTTTGCTTGAACATGGATGAGGTTTATTTGTCTTTCAATGAGTTTTGTGTGTGTTCAAAAATTTTAGATTTATTTTATTTATGTGTATTGAGTATTTTATCAGCATGTATATGTGTGTGTCATGTGTGTGCCTAATGTCTGCCAAGAAGGGCATCTGATCTGCAGGGACTGGTTGTGAGCCCCTGTGTAGATGCTGGGAATTAAACCCAGGTCTTCTACAAAGCAACAAGTGCTCTTAACCACTGAGCCATCTCCTTGGCCCCTTGTGAAAGTTTTTTGTCTGTGAAGCTATGCTTAAGGAAGATGTGAGTTATAATCCTCTGAACATTCACTCCCTAGCATGAGAGGAGGTAGGATGTGAATAAAAGAAGTAGCTTGCTCACCTCTGGATGTTGCCTGTCCTCCCACATGACTGGTGAGTCCCACGGTGGCGTTATTTGGGATATGAGGCTAAGTGACAGGATCTTCTATGTTTAGAGGTGTTCCTCAGAAGCCAGGATAAATTAACAAGGCCTGAGCTATATCTGGCATTGAGAAAGAAATGATGGATGATGTGTGCTATGGAGAAAGAGAATGAGCTGGACCTGGGTAGAGAAGGGCTTTGCTGCAGTGACATTCAAAAGACTCTGGACAGGAAAGAATAATAATGTCAAGACCAGTGTTACTGCCAAGTAAAGAGAGTCATAAAAACCGACCAAGATCTAAAATGCCTTCCTAAGCAAACTCGAGATGCTTCCCAAGAGTAAAGCCTTCAAAGCTATTAGTAAAAGGCACTCAACTTCACAGGGCCAAGCAAACACAAAGTGACTTTTTTTTTTCCTGCAAAGGCGGAGGAATGGGGAAAAATAATTACTCCATTTAACTCAAAAATTAATTCCCAATGTAATTCAGACAAAGAAAGATAATGGGGGGAAACAAAGATCTGTCAAAGTGTATTAGGGTGATGTATAATTACAACACCGTAGTCCCAGAGTAAAAATAGATGACTTCAGTGGATCAAAATAGAACACTCAGGAAGAGCATGTGGTGCAGAGGATGATTTAATATATGCTTAGGGAAGCATAGCATGTCAGAAGGAAGAATTATCCAACAGGTAACACGTGAGATGGATGGTCATTTGGGAAACTCAAGTGAAAAACCCTTTACCAAAGTAAATCTCGAGAGTGTTATCTCTAATAATAAATTGAAACAAATGTCAAACTGTAAACATTTAGAAATTAATACTTTTTATCAGATCTCTAACAGACCAGACCTTAAAAGCAATGGAGGAGCTAAGGAGTTGACTCAGTGAACAAAAGTTCTTCCTGCACAAGCCTGCTGGCCTGTGCTTGGACCCAAGGAGCCCACATAAAACAGCCAGATGCAGTAGGGTGCCCCATTATCCTGTGGCAGGACTGGAGACAGAGAGGAGAGAATTGCTTGCCATCCCATGTGCCTGCTAACCTGGAATGCACAGTGAATGAAACAAGAAACAAGAAAGACCTGCCTCAAAGTAGGAGGAAGGTGAAAACTGACTCCTGACTGGTGTCTTGTACCACACACACACACACACACACACACATAGAGGGGGGGGAGGGAGAGAGAGGTGACTTCTTCAAAGAAAACTAATAAATTTCACTCAAAAATAAAATTGGCCGGGCAGTGGTGATGCACTCCTTTAATCCCAGCACTTGGGAGGCAGAGGCAGGCGAATTTCTGAGTTTGAGGCCAGCTTGGTCTACGGAGTGAGTTCCAGGACAGCCAGGGCTACACAAAGAAACCCTGTCTCGAAAAATAAACAAACAAACAAACAACAACAACAACAACAAAAACCAAAACAAATAGCTACAATTTAAAATGCAGGAGGGACTATTGGCAACAAATATGCAAAATCCAATCATCTATCAAAAGGCAAGTAAGTAAACCCAAATCAATACAGAGGCAAAGAACAAGTAGTTCCCAGGGCAGAAGATTAAGGAAGGCAAAGAGAGGAAGGAAAGGTGAGAATACAGGAGGGATGGGGCAAAATTACAGAGAAGGATACAGGTACTGCAACATTCAAATGCCCTTTCCTGTTTGTCCATTTGTCCAAATTAGCAAAGATTTAACTTATGACATTTGTCACACTTTGTGTACTGATGTTGAGAGTACCAATTGGTGCAATTTAAGAAGAACTGGTTACATGTTATTTTAAAAACAAAACAGGACCTTGCTCTGTAACATAGACTGGCCTGGAACTTATGACAATCCTCCTGCTTCAGCACCCTGAGTACTAAAATTATAGGTATGTGTCACCATATCCAGCTTTCAATACTTCTAACTGTAGTCACATTCTTGATATCAGTAATTTTATGCCCCCAAAAACTGTTTTCTCAAGATAGACTCACTAACTGGAGGGGTGGTGGGGGGAGCTTTGAACATCTACATATACACGTGGAACCTTATATTTGACATAAAAATAGTATAACAAGCCCCACTGGTTAGGTATGGTGGCACACACCCAGAATCTCAGGACTCAGAAGGCTGAGGCAAGAAGAGCACCAGTTCAAGGGCAGCCTTAGCTGATTAGTCGGACAAATAAAAAGGGAGCAGAAAGGCAAGGGGAGGAGAAACAAATACATTTGACTTCCTGAACATAGAATAAAGGCTTGGTAATTATAGTACTGCCACACAATAATGTATATTAGGCTCTCCCTAGACATTATTGTTAAGATGTGCTTTGAAAACACTGGAGTAGAAAGAACCCGGTGTCCATCATAGTCACACATGAGTTTTGTTTTTTTGCAGAAGATATATTAAAAAAAAAACAACAACAACATAAATAGAAGAAGTCAAATGCTGATGTGCTGATCTCTGGGTGCAATGCCCCTGTCTCAGTGACTTAGTATTTCAATTTTGCATCTAAACACAGGCTGCAGATAGACACCTATGCATGGCATAAGTTGACTAATACTGTTGGTTTGTCTTCCTGGTACCAAAAAAAAAAAAAAAGGATGATAAAATGTCACATCAGACAATACTGGAATCTCCCATTTACAAACATATGTTGGAGTTATTCTTCGCAATGTCAGCAATTCCTCACGAGACAAGACAGAGCTCTTGGTATGTGGGGGGCACTTATTTGGGCTCACATTTTAGGGAGTTAGTCTTTCACTGTGGGAAAGACTTGGCGGTTGGAACAGCTTAGGACTGTGGCGGTGCATGCACTGTGGGTGTGGCACTGACTACATCTCAGTGGACCAAGGAGCAGAGAGATTGGCCCAGAACTTAAGGGAGCTATAATAATCTATAAGGGCTTTCCTTCCCTGAAAATCACCTCCTCCCATCAGTCTCCAGCTTTCATAAGAGCACTACCAGTTGAGAACTCAGTATTCAAACACAGAAGCCTATAGGGACACATTCTACATCCAAACCATAACGATGCATATGTCCTGGCTCTGCTGTTGAGTAGCTGAACTTCTGTGTTCCCAGTGTCCTCATGTCAGAGACTCACTTGAAAAAGAAAATTGAGTTAGTATGTGTGAAGCAATTGTGGCATTGCCTGTGTGGTGCTCAAATTTTGAGTCACTACTCAAAATCCCTATGACATAGCTTGCATGTGAAATTCAAGCACATGTTTTTCTGGTTCTGTTGTCTGTTGTGTTATGTTAAGATAGGTCTCACTCTATCGCCCAGGTGAATCTTGAACTCATGGCAATCCTCCAGTCTCAACCTCTTAAGTCTTGGGTTTATAGGTGTGTGCCAGTGCCCGGGCCTATTATACTTCATAATCTCCAAAGTAAAGGAGGATGTCAGAGATTCAAGTTTCCTGGCTTCTGCAAACTAAAGTTGTTCTTACTGTTTCTTAGAAAAAAAAAAAAAGTATTTGCTGATCAAAAGTTTAAATTGCCAGAGCTGGGCTCAATGATCCATGCCAGATATTTGGGACACTGAGACAGGAAGATCACTTTGAGTTTAGGAGTTCAAGATTAGTCTGGGCAATGTATATACCATGTTAGTATTCATGGAAAATAACAAATTGTTTAAATTGACTGTTTAAAGTAATATAAATTTTTGACTTTTGACAGCTGTATTGCAAAGTGACTTTTCTCTCTTCTTTACTCCTTAGCTTTTAAAGATGGGGGCGTTGTTGTTGTTGTTGTTGATGATGATGATGATGATGATGATGTTTACAAAGTTAAAAGGAGAAAATTAGGTACAAAATGCCCAATGGAACCTACAGACTGAGTCCAAGAGAAACAGGACCCTCATCTGCATAGTCCCTTCCAGAAGTAGCTATTGGCCATCTTGGAAAACTAGACTGACAGGTGACAGTAAGCACACAGGAGAAGGAAGACTCACCATCTTGCCTTCAAGTCCTGCTACTATCCCCAGGCAGAAGTTTTGTCCATAGCCAACCACTTGGCCTATATCGCAGCTGTTCGTGCGGTCACTAGAGGGTGAGAGCCACAGAAGAATGAATATGAGGTCTACTCATTCCCACGCTTCTCTCAATAGTGTGTATTCACATACTAAATTAAGTAACAAAGGTCCTCTTCCTTCTGTTTTGTTCACCCTGGCAAAGACCCCAGTCACCCCAGATAACATCAGGAAAAGCTGATGAAAATCATGGGCTGGAATCCATCATCAAGTTGTGCAACATTTACTGAAATATTCTTGAACACCAAATAAAGGCATTTTTCTTTTCTCATATATTAATCTATTCATGTCTTCATTTGGAAACATGCTCAGTTTTGATTTTGGTGTTTTTTGAGAGTCTCACACTGAAGCCCAGAGCTGGCCTTGAACTTGCTATGTAGCCCAAACTGACATGGAACTTTCAGGAATCCTCCTGTCTCTGCCTAATTGGGAGTGCTGGAGTTACAGGTGTAAGCCACCACAGCCAGCTATAAAAATCCTTTTGTTTCAGCCGTAACATCCAGCTAGCATGCTATTCCCTGCCCTGCCCCACATGTCAAACCCATGACCTCTCGACTCTGTAGCCTTTGACCAGAAGGGACTAAGCATGCCATGTTAGCATGAACCAAGGTCATGTGCACTGACATTTTAAGACAGAGCCAAGGTTATACCTCTGCAGGCATTGAATACAATCTTCCCTCATAATCTTCCAAGGATTCAGTTGTTTTACCACAAACCATCTATACTCAAGAAAAATTAAACAAAGGATACTGACAACAGTTTCTGTTCTTGTCACTGAACCATTGTCACAAAATCCTCAACAATGTGAAATCTGTAGTTTTAAATTGTGATTGAATGTCTCTAAGGGTCCTGTTGATCAAAACCTCAAGTCAATTTTTAGTAGATGATCGATTTTAAAAGAGCAAAGCCCATCTCGTGCAACCTTTTATTAAATGACATATTTTTGTTGGGAAGCTAACGTTCCATCAAGAACAATGCAAGCCAGCACTCTTATGAGCACAAAGCAAACATCCCGCAATGGAATCTGGAAAATCCTTTTTGCTTCCAGGCAGAATTTAAGTTCAATTCTTCGGATCTAATCATCATAAAGCAAGCATTTTTTTTTAATTGAACACAAATAGCTACTTTTCCTGCTGTCTTCAACAAACAGGCATGTAAAGGGTTCTCAGCAATCCACCAAGTAAGCTAGGCTCAGCGATCTGCACGTCTCTGCCCACCCCCCAGTGCTGAGATGACAGTTGTGTCCCACCTCACACTAATTAAAAACTAATAAGGGTTCTAGAGACCCTCACACACACAAGGCACACACTGACTAGTGTCTCCTCCTCTCAGACTGTGTGCAGGCTACAAATCTAAGCAGATACTTTGGTGCTCTGAAGTTGAGTGTCTCTACCTCAAAATGGTGAAGGTGTTCCTGCCCGTCGGGACGATGGTCTGCACGGCACTCACACCACACGGTATCTCTAAGTCATCGCTAAGTTGTGCTTTAACTTCATCTGGGCTCATACACAGGCTCAAGTTGCCTCTCATAAACGCGCCAGCTTCCTCCCCCAGGACGTGGTCAGGATTCACCAGGATCACTTTATCGCCATAGTGGACATATCCATCTTTGGATACCGAAAGCTGCATCTACAATTTTAATAGGAATTTTCCAATAAGCTACTCAATTCCTTAGCTGCTGGGGTCAAGGACCCACCCAGGTGTATCTCATTTCCTTCTCAGACTAGAACCATTTCTGTAAGGCCCTCCCTTCCTCAGGTCCTTGGTTAGTGTCCTTCAAGCTCCCGATGACCCCAAACAAGGTCATTCGAAGCTCTTGCACTCTACATTTGTTTTCCATTGTCAGTTCATTCAACATTTGTTAAATGTTTTTTGCACAGCAACTGAAAGGCACTTTACTTATAAAAGCATTAATCCATCCCTTGATTAGAAAATGCAAACAATTAAGTAAACATAATTAAGGACAGACTTCCCTTTATGTTTCTAAAATCTAGAGGAATTTTAAACACTACACTTTTCGGATTAATAAAAAATCGGTTTCCAAATGCTTACTTGTTCCTAGAAATTTTCTTTGCATAACTCACATTTAACTAGACAGAATTTTGAAATTGGTGTTGGAATTTAACATTACCGGTCTCAAAATGTTCTTCTTCAGTCTTCTGTTTCTCTGAATAAGAAGTTCTCCCTTTTCCCTCTTCTCTAGGAAGTGTCTCATGCGCTCCTGGGGGTGCAGAGACCAAGTAAAGGGGAGTCCAGGACAGAGCTGTTGCAGAGCACAGGTACTGTAACTTCCCTCAGAAGCACCTCAAGTTCAAAGACAGTTCAAGAACACAAAAGGAAATGTGATCGCTATAGGGATGGCAGAAATGTCGGCAGCATGTCATGGTAGGATTTTGGGGGCGGGGACAGGAGATGAAAAGAGAAATGCACGAGGAAGGAAAGGATAGGGCCCCTGTGCTTATCTCGTCCAGAAACAATCAGAAGTGGTATATAAGAGGTCAGCAGTCTCTACTGGGGTGCTCCTGACTGGGGTGAGAATGTGGAAAGCCCAGGCCTCACCATATGCTTGTAACCCAGAACCTTCCCAGGACCTAAGAGTGCCACACACCTAGTGAAGGCACAGGGTCCGGGAGGAGGCAAGCTGTTCTTGCTCTGGGTTCAGGAAATGTGGAGCGGGACATATAGTGAGCATGGGTGCTTAGAGACAGCAGGTGAGCTACCTCGGGGGTACCCAAGGTGCACAGGGACTGGGGGGTGGGGAAATGAAGCTGGGTAATAGGATGCCAAAGGCTCAGCAGAGAGAGAACCTGCAGGATAGGGTCGGAGATGCGGGAGGAGCCTGCGTACCTCCTCCAGGTAGACATCTTCATTCCAGTTGCCCATCCGCACTCCAGGACCATACACGTTCTGTGCCATCGCCCCTAGCTCTCTCGAAAGCCAGGGCCAGCCTCCACCGACACTCGGCGTTAGCGTGCTTCGTTGCCATGACGACCAGGCAGCTGCCAGTTGGTCAAGATTTCTTTGGCTGGCCAATAAGTAACAGCATACTAAACTTACTGGTCCTGCCTTGGGCTGCCACGCCCCTCCCACCACTGCCACTGTCTCAGATGACCAGCACTAGAAGCGATCTGGGAAATCCCAGGAGAGGACACTGTTCCAAATGCTCCCTAGGCAGGCAGGAAAAAAATTTTTTTTTCGAGACAGGGTGCCTCTGTGTAGCCCTGGCTGTCCTTGAACTTTGAAATCCGCCTGCCTCTGCCTCCCAAATGCTGGGATTAAAGGCATGTGTCACCACCGCCCGGCTGGTTTTGTTTTTTGTTTGTGTGTTTTGTTTTGTTTGCTTTTTAACTTGGAATGCAAATTAAAGTGCTGTGGAACCTGAGTGCCTCTAGCTTTTCTATGGGCGCTTGGTTCAACCCCAGCCTATTTTCCTAATCACTGTCAGCAGCAGTTTCACAAAAAAGCACTCCTTTTCTGTAGACACTGGAAAACCAAAACACAAAAAGAGGGGCATTACTGAAACTTCACAGCTTCCAAAGGAGGAAACTACTGTGTTAGCCTGTGTTATATGTACATTTATTTCTGTGACAGTCTGTATTTTCACAAATTTTTATAGCAACCCTCCCTTCCCATGTCCAAACCTGTGATTTACAGGCACTCGTGGTATAAAAAAAAAAAAATTTTACGTAGCCAACATTTCTTAAAGAGGATATTGTGTTATGAGTGGGGGTTGGTGGAACAGGCAGTTAGGTAGAACCACCTGGTGCTAGGTGCTGGCTGCTGACTGAATACATTCCATTAATCAGTCTTCCAGTGTTCGGAGTCTCCCAACCCAGGCAAGAAGTGGAAGGTGAGAGCCAAACCCAGCCTATCAAGGGACGCCAAATGCCAAAAACAAATTACTTCAGGAGACTGTAATACACACAAGCCACTGAAAAAGTGAGTGATGAAGGAGAGACTGGGGGAGCTGATGGATGAGTCGTTACTGCCATGGGGATTGTGAGAGCAAACCTCGGGGAGAGGGGAGGTGTCCTTGTAGTCCCGGAAGGACCTCAGCTGGGAAGCTGAAGCATAGAACACAAAAGTTAGGAATATTCTACTCCTCTCTGGCTCCACTGCCTGCCTCCCCAGCAGCACACGCTCGGGTGCTGCTAAAGGTGCTAAGCTGGGCATTCTGTGGGATCAGACACAAGTCACTCAGAATATGTGATAAACTGGAGGCAGATTCAGAGAAGCTGGCAACATCCTTAGGTTCAAAGGGCTAGAGCCAGCCTTGTAGCACACAGTGAACAGTAGGCCTCATGTGTAGCTCTGGCACGGGAACATAATAATCTGAACGCAAGCTGTTGCCTGGTGATGTCATGGCAGTGCCATCAGGCCACAGAGCAGCCCTCACACGCTTTTGGTGATGCTGGTATAAAAGAAGACCCCGTGTGCCATCTGCTGAACAAAAGCAGGGCACACACAATTACGGATGGCACATTAGGCTCATCATGATACTCGGCGGCTATGTTACTGGCTTGTTACTTACTGTAGGGTGCTTTTGCCCCTGTTTGAGAAGGTGTGTCTTCGGATGATTACAGGGTGCTATAAAGCAGTGTGTGGGGTTCTCTCGGAAGCAATCTCCTGCAGCTCATACTAGGATATCTCCAGACGGTTTCATTTGCTCTTACGCTGCTCACTATCACCCAAAGCGCTCAAAGCCAATACTGATGTTGGAGAGGAGTTCAAATGCAATGATTGACCTGGAAACAAAGTTCAAAGAGATTTTTTTCCCCAAAAAAACCACAAATTATTTATGGTTATTCTTCCCCAGTCAACCATGTTCAGATCCTCTACAGCTGGTATTTAAGAACATGAAAAAACTTCAGGGATCTGGCTTCGCTAAAGGCAGTAACACTAACAGAAATTTGAGGAGGGCCCGATAGCAGATATGGAGGAATTTTAAGACCTCGGCTGGAAAATCCGTCACTGATATTTGCATGGTAGTGTAACCCTCAGAAGGATCCTTGCTCTAACCAGATATGCAGGAACATACCTGTAATCCCAGCACTCACCATGGGGAGGCAGAAGGATCAGAAGTTCAAGGTCATCCTCAAACACAAAGTAAGTTTGAGGCCAGTCTCAAACATTGGGCTATGTGAAAATTACCTCCAAAAGGCCTGGGGGTTGCTGGAAAGATGGCTCTGTAGTTAAGAGTAAGCACCATTCTGGCAGAGGACTAGAGTTAGTTCTTAGCACCCATGTTGAGTGGCTCACATCTGCCTATAACTCCAGCACCAGGGAATCTGATGCCTCTGGCCTCTATCAAGCAGTATACTCATATGCACATACCTACACCCATACCTATATGGACACATAGTTAAAAAAAAATATGCCGGGCAGTGGTGGCGCACGCCTTTAATCCCAGCACTTGAGAGGCAGAGGCACGTGGATTTCTGAGTTCGAGGCCAGCCTGGTCTACAGAGTGAGTTGCAGGACAGCCAGGGCTATACAGAGAAACCCTGTCTCGAAAAACCACAAAAAAAAAAAAAAATTAAAGTTGGAAAGTAAAGGCAGAGAGATCTCTGTGACCTGGACACCAACCTAATCTACTTAGCAAATTGGGGCTTATACAATGAGACCATATTTCAACACACATACACACACACACACACACACACACACACACACACACACTGTACTGTATCCCAAAGCATAGACTCTATATGCTGATTTCTGACTTTAAAGTCAGGTTGCTCCCCTTAAGTATTTCCATGTTCCCCATAGGCTGGGTGTTAAACAAACAGACATGGAAGGATTGAAACTCGGCCTCTCTCTCATAGGCAACAGCCAATAAAATAAGGACTAAAAGAGCAGGACTTTCCTTACCTGTCATAAGAATGGGACCTGAGCAATATTTCCCACCCTGGAAGGAGATGAGACATCCTAAACTGCCTAGAAAGTCACGAATGGATAACTTTTTAAAACAGACTTTAGGAGCCTTAAATCTTACCAGATTACTTTACATCAGGGAGATGTCTTACAAAGAACAAAGACATATCATACCATTCCTCTTTCCTGTAGAAGTCACCCAAAGGAATCTGTCAATCACTTGGACAAGACAAAGTCCCTCAGGCCATTTTTGAACTTATAAAATATTGTGTGTGTGTGTGTGTGTGTGTGTGTGTGTGTGATTACACAAAATTTTTCATTTACATTCTTTTAAAACCCTGAAAACCAAGATGTAAACTGATTTATTGATTCATTGCTGGCCTTGTGTGGATGACTAGATCTCTCTCTGGCCCCCATACCCCCTGCTTTACAGCTGTGATTTTGACATAAAGCAGCCGTAGCCTACAAAAAGTATTTGCTTTTTTTTTTTTTTCATGATTTGATGAAGCATAGGAAACTTCCATTCGAATCTTTTGTTACTTACTTGTAAAACATATGGTAGACAAAAAAAAAAAAAAAGAAAAGAAAAGAAAAGAAAAGCCACAGAAACACTTGAAAAGATTCACGTTCAGAGAAGAGAAGTGGAACAAAGTTCTGACACTGGGAAAGAGAACCAGGAGACAGGCATTAAACACAGATTATAGACGCCCTTACTGGATGTGGATGGAACAAGCTCAGCCCAGTGTCAAACTGAGAAAGCCAGGTAGGACAGCTTTCCCACTTGCTATACAAGCACAGCTGTCTCTGGGCACCAGAATTCTCATTGGTAGAAATGGGAGATTACTAGACTGCCAACACTCTGGAAGGTGGGGCCAAAATAATCTGCAATGTGTTAATAGATGCAAAGGAGAAAGAATTTGGTAGGCAAGTAAATTAAAAGTGGGAAATAAGTAAGATTCTTAATCACACAGCTTCTCTTTAAAAAAAGAAAAAAAGATTTATTTATTATGTGTTCAGCACTCTGTCTGCAGTACACCTGCATGCCAGAAGAGGGCACCAAATCACATTCTAGATGGTTATAAGCCACCCTGTGGTTGCTGGGAACTGAACTCAAGACCTCTGGAAGAGCAAGACAGTGCTCTTAACCTCTGAGCCATCTCTCTACCCCCATCACTGATCTTCTCAAAGTCTTGGGTGCAAGGCATGTCCTGGAAATCTATGACCAAGCTAAAAAGCATGCAACACAGCCTAAGTTCATTTCAACATGAAGTCTGTTTCTCATTATCTTGTAAACTCAATATTTTAAGAAGCACTGACTAGTGCTGGAGAAATGGCTCAGTGGTTAAGAGCACCGACTGTTCTTCTAGAGGTC
Organism: Montemys delectorum; assembly: GCA_019843815.1. Lineage (NCBI taxonomy): Eukaryota > Metazoa > Chordata > Mammalia > Rodentia > Muridae > Montemys > Montemys delectorum. The sequence goes on from JADRCD010236974.1 coordinate 40,099, forward strand.
CTGAGTTCAATTCCAAGCAACCACATGGTAGCTCACAGCCATCTGTAATGGGATCTGATGCCCTCTTCTGGTGTGTCTGAAATCAGCTGCAATGCACTTACATACATAAAATAAATACATAATTCTGAAGAAAGAGGAGGAGGAGCACTGACTGACAATATTTGAAATGGTTTTTTTGTTGTTGTTGTTGTCGTCGTCTTTTGGGTGTTTTTGGTTTTGTTTTGAAACAGAGTCTTGAGTAGCCCAGGCTAGCTTCATGGAAAACAGAAGGATGACCTTGAACTTCTGATCCTTCTGCCTTTACCTCAAGAGTGCTGGGTTCCAGTCATACACCACCACATGAGAGGTACAATGCTGGGGACTGGATACAGGATTTTGTGTATGCTAGGACGCGCTCCACCAATTGAGCTAAATCCCCAGCCCACAGACTTTCTTTTGAGACTTGCAGCTCTTTGGGAAACCCCAAACTGGAGCTTAGAAACCTTCCTGCATATAATCCCTAAGTCCTGGGGTGGTAGATGGATCCCCATCTCTCTCAGCCCAGCCTCCTGAAACAATTTCAAAGAAGGAAAGCTGCTTTTTGCCAGACAGACACCATCATGAACACTGCTGTACTGCAGCCCCTTAGGCTCTCCTGGGTCACCAAAGCGCTGCGCTGGACCAGCTCCCAGGGACCTTGCATACAGGTGTGCATGGAACTCAAGGTCAGGACCAGCTACTCCATCCCATCTAAGGTGAAAGATGCAGTACACCAGAGTGATGTGCTCACCTTGCTGGAATCAGACAGAGGAGACTGAAGGATGCGCTAGGTACCCATTCACTTGGCCCATGGGATGACCCACAACTGTTGAAGAATAAAGAGTCTACACTGTAGCTGTAGTGAGACAGGGTTTTTCAGCTCATAGAAGACAGGAAGCAGAGATGGGAAGGGACCCAGACATGGCATATCTTCCCTAGGGACATCTCTAGTAACCTGCAAACTCTTCCAAAATAATACCACCACAACCCAGGAGCTGAGCGTACAGGGGACAGCACAACACAGCACAACACAGCACAGGAGCCTAATAGGGGACAGTTTACATTCAAATTATAATGCAAATGTAGTGGTTTCATAGCTTAAAGTACATGATGACATAAAAAGAATAAGATTCAGACACAAAGAAACAGGAATAACAAAAAAGAAAGAAAAGAAAAAAGAGAAATACTTTCAGGCAAAGAAGCAGAGTAAAGGCGGGCCCAGAAGAAAAGAGAAGCCAGAAATCCTTGCAGGGTGGAATAAATAAAATAAAAGGGAGCAGAGAGGTAAGGGTAAAAGGCCTTTGCCATCAAGCCCTGTGGGTTCTCTTCTACAGGCAGAAGGACATTTCTCAAAGGAAGATGATGAAGGGCAGAGCCCAGCTGTGGAAATGTGCTGTGGCTCTGGGCTGTTGTGAAGGCAGGCGTGTCAGGAAGGCTGTTAGGAGATACCAGGGAGAAGGGATGCCATGTACATAGAGCACCAGCAGTGGGGACAGAGCAGTAGAAGTGAGTGAGAAAAGAATCAAGTTAACTTCTGGAGATTCTGAGAGTCCAAAATATCCTGTGCTTTGCCCTGGGGAAACAGGTAAATAAGAGACTCCTGCTCTCTGTCTTGGTAGAGAGTCAGACGGAGGAGGCCGTCTGCACAGTCATCGCAGGCTAGCGGTGGGGGATGGGCACAGGGAAGGCATTTCTAAACGGAAGTTGACTTCCTACTCACGAGTCCTTTGATACAGAAGGCAAGGTACCAGAAATGGTCCTACTCTAACCGAATGACGTAATTTTCTTTCACGCTGCATCCAACCAGGGCATCTATTCCCACCCTAAACAAAAGAACATGTGATGCTGACAGAGCAGAAAAGTCTTCCAAGTTTTTATGTCTCCATCTGGTCTTCCCTCCTGTTTTCATTAGACTCGGACAGGGGAGAACACCACATGAACACCATACACCTCCCCTGAGCCAGACATGACTCTCCCAGAGCCTAGATTCACCTCTTGGACTCTTTCATCTCGAACCTTGCCATCTAGCACTCAGTCTTCGGTGCCCTCTTCAGCTCAAGCATCCCATGTCCCGCTCCTCCACGCTCTGAAGTCTTGACCTCAGACTCCTCGCTGCCGACAAAGGAGGGTGGGCCCTGAGAAAAGGAAACCTGTTGTTTTCCACAGCACCCTGGTGGCTTTGGAAATCCAAGGGCAGGTTCAGGGCTGGGTTTGGAAGCAGGGACTCGAAGAAGGCAAATATCCTTGCCTAGGAGTGCAGGACAAAACCATGGTTCCCACTTAAGAAGGAAGTGGACAGTTCGGAAGCAGCTGAGCCCCAAAGCAGGGGACCTGAGAGGCCAGAGGCCTGCTGGAGACTCACAGCCGTCCCTGAGAGGACTAAGGCTGTTAGCCAGCATGAGGGTGGAGCTTCAGGCCCTGTCTTCTGGGATCAGAGAGGCCCCAGAGCTACAGAGGAACAGTGTCTTCTCAATCATTGAAAATC
>JADRCD010236977.1:3412-13725 GCA_019843815.1 Montemys delectorum
CACACACACACACATACACACACTCACTCACATACACACACTCACACACACACATATACACACACTCACTCACATACACACACTCACACACACACATATACACACACTCACTCACATACATACACACATATACACACACACACACACACACACACACACATCACACACAGGCACACACACAGGCACAGGCATACATATACATTTCCTTAGGGCTAAACTTTCTAATCTCCCTCCCCATCTGAGTGTGTGTATGTGTGACTGTGTGTGTGTGTGTGTGTGTGTGTGTGTGTGTGTGCTCCCGGGTTCATGTGCACCCACGCAGGCAAGCACACATGCACATGTGTGTACATGTGTATGTTTACATGTGTTGAGGTGTGCATGGAGGTCATATGTCAACACCAAATGTCCTCCTCAGTCACTCCTCAGCTTATATTTTGGTCAGACTCTCTCACTGACCACATGCTCACAAGCTGGCCCAGGGATCCTTTTATCTCCACCTTCCAGCAATGGGATTTAAGCTACTGCCATGGCTGGATCCTCCTATCTCCACCTTTCAGCACTGGGATTTAAGCTACTGCCATGGCTGGCTTCTTATGTGGCTCTCCTGGATGAACTCGGGTCCTCTTGTTTGTGAGGCAAGCACTTTCCCTGCTGAGCCATGCTTTTAGACTCTGAAGTCTCTTTTTATTTAGTGTCTGCCCTATGTCAAACATAGATATAGGATTTTCTCATAGTAATGAACAAAATAAAAGTTCTAATTTTAACGAACCATATATTTTACAGGATGATAAATTATAAACCAGATAAGTAAAATATGCAGCATGTTTATGAGTGCTAAGAATAAAACATAATGTAGGAAAGCAAACATGAAATATGTCATCAGAGGGGAAGAAAATTCCGGCACTAGATTTGTGAGCTCTCATTGTCAGTTGAACAGTTTCTGGGCTGCAGAAGCCTTGATCCCAGACCTTCATACAGCCTGGATCACAGACCCAGGTCTGTCTGTGTCGGGTTAAGAGAAGCTGAAAGGGAACTCTTGAAAGTGACATTCGTTACCTTCAACAGTACCATACCTGTTGAACTTATCAAATGGTTCTTGGGACCAGCCTCTAAGGGATCAGATCAATTCTCTGTTTCATAAATGTCCAAACAGATCACAGTGCATCTACAAGAGACTCCCCAAGTTTAGGTAGAGACATAGTAAATACTAAAAGTATGTTCACGGGGCCATCCCCTAATACCCTAGTACCATCTGAGAGTTCAGAAAAGAAGTAAAAGTTTAAGAAAAACACATTGAGAAACTTCCTGAGCATTTTGACAGAGAAGCTGTATGTCCATTTCACCTAGGGGGGAAAAAAAAGAAAAGAAAGAGGAAAAAAGAAAGAAAAAAGTTAGAGTTTGTATTTTACTTTGTCTCTTTTATTTTTTTTTTTGAGCTATTTTGTTGAATTTTTTTAAAAAAGAGAGTCGATATGCAAGAGTTCAGAAATCCAAGAATGTGTTAGTTCTTTTCCATAATTACTTTGAAAAGCACTGTGCCTGAATAGTGATCCCTTGACTCGGTTCTTCCATAAGCTTCCTCCTGCTGTGTTTTGTCTGTTGTGCACTGAACAGTGTATGCAGGGCCTCAGAATCAGAAGTAATGTGTGCCCTCGGATGACAAGCAAGTAAGCTTTGGGCAAGAATCAGTGCTTTCCTTAAACTCTGAGCCTACCATGCTTAGGGACTGAAACCAAACGTTAGAGCGAGCAGCCCCTCGCCACTGCTAGCATAGACTCAGTTGCAAAAGCAGCATGTAGGGACACATGATGACAAAGCTTTTGAGTAAGGACTGCTGTCTATCTGAGCAAGACCTAGAAGGACAGACTTATCTTCCTGTATTGGATGTATTCTGACATATTGGATAGGAATAGTCTACAGTTCCAGTCTTCTGGTTTACACTGAGACACACACACACACACACACACACACACACACACACACACACACAGAGAGAGAGAGAGAGAGAGAGAGAGAGAGAGAGAGAGAGAGAGAGAGAGAATCATTCATTCACATTCACCTTCATTACTTTTGTCCCTGCCTATAATTTTAATACATATTTAAAATGCTGTTTCAATCTTGAGTTTAGACTCCTTAGATTTAAGACAGCTCATAATTAGAATGAACAGGGATGGGACTATGGTTCAGTGGTAGAGCACTTTCTTAGCATGTGTGAAGCCCTATGGGCTATCACAGTAGTCTCAATTAATAATTAATTAATTAATTAATTAGGAAGTTTGTTTTTAAAGATAGCTTGAAAGTCTACAAGTACTTTAGCCTTGAAAATACCTTATGCATGTGAAGATGTTTCAGCCTGGGTTGGTGATATTTATCTTCACTTTTTATCTTTCTTGTTGTTTTAATAACTGATTAGAGTACAAGGAAATGATAAAATGTTGAGATGAAAAAGTGTCACATAAGGGTTGTTAAAAACGTACATCTGGTGGGCTCTCCTGAGGATCCTAGAGTCACTCAGCTGTCAGTGTAAATTGATAGAGCTAGAAGGTCTGTTTCAGAGGGGCACTGAATTAATATGAACAAGCTAAGAGAAAGCAATAGGTGCAGCTGATAACTGGATGAGTTGGAGAGCAAATGAAAAGGGTGTGGCAGTTTCCCATGGCTAAATAGTGAGAAAATTGTCAAGAACAAAGAGACATTTGTATTCGTTTGTTGTAAGAACCAAGAATTCAGTGTGTCGATAGTGTAATCCCGACACATGTCCTATTCTGGGGCAGCAGAATCTCTTCATTTTTTAAATTTTACATTTATTTATTTATTTGTTAATTTACTTAGTGTGTGTACACACAGGTACATGACTGCCTAGCATAGGTGTGAGGTCAGAGGACAATTTTCAGGAGTCGGTTAGCTCTTTCTTTCTACCACCTGGATCCCGGGGACATACTCCTGTCTTCAGGCTTGAAGGCAGATGCCTTTCTCCACTGAGCCCTTCTCCAGCCCTTACATTTTGTATTAAAGCTTTATATATAATGCTGAGGCTTCCCTTCATCCTTCACACTTTCCCATGACCCTCTCCTATAATAACATGCCATGGGGGATAAATGCAAAGATACTTCAATCTTGGAGTTGTACAAATTAAGTCTAAACATGATGTAAGATGCTCAGACAACCATCGAATGTACTTTGAGTTTCCCAGGCAGCTTTGCTTCCTCGGGGAACAAGGGATGGAGGGATGGAGCTGTTCACACATTCCATTTGGCATTCTCTCCCCACAGTAATCATCCTCCTCCCACTCCCTTGGAGTCTAGTGGCATTGGTCTTTGGAAGCTCACTTGACTATTTTATCACTGTTCCTCCCTTGACTGCATTATCTTATTTTATCACAAGGCCAAGACATTTTGTCAGATAACTCAGTCTTTTCACAAGCTCCCTGTGTCAGTTAGACTCTCCTCCCTCAGCACGGACAATCTACTCTGGAATGTTAAGTACATTTGATTTTCTTTTATGGATCACTAAAGTGCCGAGTCTCAAAAGGAACTCGATTACCCATTTAATAAAAATGCTGTATCTCAGCTGAGCCAAGTGGCTGTATTTTATAAGCTTTTGAAGAAAAAAAAATCATTAGAAATTTGTTTCTGATATTATTGAGATTATATTGATATTATTGATATTATTGAGGTGGAAACTTGCCTTTGAAAGGATGATCCACCAATATGGTAGTGTTGTACCCATGAGCTCTCAGCAACTTGCTGCATGTACAAGGCTTGGAAAGGCCACACACCAGCCAGCATGCTGACATAAAAGGAGAATAGAAAATTCACAATGTCGTACAAGTACTCAATGGTTGCTGATGGAGGGAAAAACAGATTTTATTTTTTGTTTGCTTGCTTGCTTGCTTGCTTGCTTGCTTGCTTGCTTGCTTGCTTGTTTGGCTTGGCTTGGTTTTATTTTTCAAGGACAAGTCCCAGTCAAACATGGTCAGCCCTAAATACAATCCAGTATTGGCAACACTAACTGGACTCAGTAATAGAAGAGGTCATGAATTTAAGGAGAGTGGTTGTGGGGAACACAGGAAGACTTGCAGTAGATCCATTGCAAATGCAATGCACTTGTGAATGCCATCCTCAGATTAAAACATAAACATATGATCCTGGTGCACTTCAAGGCTGCAGTAAGAGTTTCACCAGTGAATAAGTCCAGGGCTGGATTTGAACAGCCTCTTTTAGAACACATCCAGTGTTGGAAAGATGCAGGCAGGAATAGATGGGAAGCGTGAAGAAGGCTTAGGCGCACGCTGTCACATGCCTTTACAAAGACACTCTTCCGGCCTTCCACAGTCGAGTTCTCCATGGGCTCCCCGTTCCCATGAGAGTGATCCGTCGGTCTCCCTGTGACTGTGCACTAGACACCACCGCACCTAACCCAATCTCCCCTGTTAAACTCCAGTCATACCTGCCTTTTACAGTGTCTAAATGAGAGTGCCCCTACCACCACCATAGACCGTTTGATCTCCATTTGATGGTGCTCTTTGGAGAGGGTTAGAGGGTATAACTTTCTAGAGAAGCTATATCACTAGGGGGCAGAACCTTAACACCTTGCTCCAGCCTGTTCCTTGCTGCTGTTTCCCCACCATGACAGACTCTTAACTTTGGGCAACCATAAGCCTAAATAAATCCTTTCTATTATAAATTGCCTTGGCCATGGTATTTTGTCATAGCAATAGGAAATTAACTAATGTACGGTCTTTCTTCTCTGAGAAGCTCCTTCTCACACCTGGGTCTTTGAACATGGACCTCTTTGCCATGGCACAGCCTTCACCCAGAGCTGCATCCCTAAGGGTCTTGGTCCAAAGAGTCGTTTTCAGGCAACACTAACCATTCTGTGACTGAAGGTCCATGTTTCTGTCCCATTCCACGCCCCTGCCACTCCAGCCCTTTTGCCCTTTTTCATATCAATATCTGAAATATTATTTATTATATTTTCTGTCTTCCTCCAACAATATGTACACTCCACAAATAAAGTACTGGGAGTTCGAGAGCTAATACAGCAACTTGGAGACTGAAAACACTTGCCACTGAGCCTGATGACCTGATTTTGATCCCTATGACTTACACTGGAGAAGTGACTCCCACAAATTGTCCTCTGACTTCAGGACATTTCCTGGGCGCATGCCTGCCACACAGACAACTAGTAAAATGAGAGGGCTGTATTTTGTATTTTAACAGAATTCTCACAGAAACTCTCCCTGTATCAATAAAATTTGTTTCCATTTAAAACGGATGAGAGAGCAAGCCATGCAATTATCTGAGGGGAGAATGGTCAAGACAGGAGTAAAACTGAAAAAGAAATTACAAAGGTGGGGTGGGGGGTGGTTGAAATGAAGCGAGCAAATTCATAGGGTCAGTGGGTCAGTGTGGGGCAAGTGGAACCATGTTACCAGGCAAATACTGGGAATGTTGAGTGGATTCAGAAACTCTGATATTCTCATATCTGAGACCGTGGGTGTTTCATCGAGTCCCAATCCAGTTCCTGTCCTGGAAGGTGTGACCATGACACCCCACAATGAAGATGGTAACCACTAGTCACATAACAGAGAACGCCGAGTTCTCCATGCTAATGAGATTTCTAGGCGGGCCAGCCTCAAGGGTTTAGCCAATAAGCTTCTCTTCTCGGACATTCCTTTCTGCAAAAGCTATTTTATCTCAGGTCCACCTTGAGTAAGTCCTATGTACCAATTTTCCACAATGAACAGTAGTGAATAAACAGTATAGCCAAGCAAAGGACAGTCTCTTTCATCAAGAACCACCATGGGGGGAAGCCTTCAACATACATAGTAGCTAGAAGGCCCCTTGGCAGTCCTGGAGACTCAGCCCCAGTCCATCATCCTCATTCCCGACTCTTCCTGCTTCTCAGCAAAGCTTGGGTATCCAGGAGTTAGGGGTAACAGCTTCAGCCCCAGGCTGCATCATTCCTTCAGCCGGGCTGGGGCCCCCCATCTTAGACTGTGTTCTCCCACCCCTGGAGCAGTGTAGCTTGCTTCCACATAAGCCCAACTCAACCCCCAATGGCTGCGAAGAGTTAAGTACAGCCTTGCTTTTCATCTGCCCAAGAGGAGTTTGCACACCCCAGTGGCTAGACAGAATGCGGAACCACAAGCCAAGAAAGTGGAGGTTGGAGAGACAGAGAGATGAGAAGAGGAGGACCACATGGCTGTAGAGTGTGGTTATAGGTGGTTCTTACTCTTAGTGAGAAGGTCTTCAGAAGGGTTCGAGACCAACTTTATGGGCTTTTCTTCTTTTTTTTTAAAGAGGCTGACTCTATTGACTCAAAATAGACTACAGAATAGCAGCAGGAGGAGTAGACAGGCCAGGAAGTGTGCACCATCATCTAAGAATGTGTACAGGAACTTTAAATGAGGATGTCAAGGTGATGACAGCCAGTGTTTGGGTTTTGGATGTTAGTTGACAGATCATCCAACCTCATGAAAGAGGAAGCCTATGTCAGAGTGGGGGAAAAGCACAGCCTCCAACCCAATCCTGAGTTCAGCATCTTCTTCATACTTAGATTTATGAGAGCTAGTGGCTTTCTCTAAATCTCAACTTGTTTACTGATTAAAACTCGGAGAATGAATGGCATTAGCTGAGTCATGTTAGGTGTTCTAAGAAACCCAAAACTTCAAAATTGCTCTAAAAGGAGTCATTCAGAAGACCGAGCTGCGATCAACATATGGGTCAGGCACTGTTTCAAAACTTGAGATCTAAGGTCTCTCTCTGCATGCATTCCCAGGTAACAAGTTAGAGAAAACTGGGAGGTAGATGGGAGACAGCACATCTATCCAGCACATCAGCACAGATGAAGTCATTACTCAGTGTCACAGTCACCCCAGTGTAGGCTGGGATGCTTGATGTCATCTGCACATAGAGGAGGACATGAGCTTAGTGAGAAGCTGGCCCATCTTTAGAGACTGTGGTGAGTGTGAGGCACAACAAAATGCATGAAGGTCCAGGACTTTCAGGGCTTGTTGGGGAGACTCTCCAGAATGTACCAAAGACCTGGGAGGTGAGAGACTCTCAGGACTCAAAGGGACCTTAGATGAAATGCCTGACAGTAGGGAGAGGGAACTTATAGAGCCCACCTCCAGCAGGAAAACAGGGCATCAAATGAGGGAGATGGGGAGCGATCCCACAGTCACAACTCTGACCCATAATTGTTCCTGTGTGAAAGAATTACAAGGATGGAAATGGAGAGGAGCCTGAGGAAAAGAAGGTCCAGAGACAGGCCCAAAGTGGGCTGCAGCTCAAGGGAAGGTCCCAAGGCCTGACACTATTACTGAGGCTATGGAATGCTCACAAAACAGGACCTAGAATGACCACACTCCAGAAGACCCAACAAGCAGCTGGAAGAGTCAGATGCAGATATTTGCACCCAACCAATGGACAGAAGCAGCTGACCATGGTTTTTGAAATAGGAAAGGCTAAAAGAAGCTGAGGAGAAGGATGATTCTGTAGAAGGACCAACAGTCTCAATTAGTCTGGACCCCGAGATCTCTCAAACACTGCACCATCAAACAAGGCAGTATACATCAGCTGATATGAGGCCCCCAACACACATACAGTAGAGGACTTCCAGGTCTGTGTTCATTCAGAGATGATGCACCTAACCCTCAAGAGACTGGAGTCAGGTGGGGTGGTGGGGTAGGGACATCCATATGGATTCAGGGAGTGGGGAGGAGGTGTGGGATGTGGAACATTTGGAGGGTGGATGGGGGATATAATATGGAGTATAAAAATTAATTAATTAATTAATTAATTAAAAAGAATTCAGGGAAAGAAAATGTCAGGTGCAGCTCCACTCCTGCCTTTTTCACTATCCAATTCAGAGTGACTTTTGCCTGTCTTGTTGAATGAAAGCTCATCTTACACATCATAAAATTTGTTCATTTTAAGTGTACAACTAATAAATTTTAGTAAATGTATATTTTACAGCTACCAAAATTATTTACAGAGCATTTCTCCTAGCTAAAAATGTCCCTCATGCCCATGTATAGCCATCCCCACCTCTTACAACTAGCTCCAGACATCCCCACCATTTTTTCTCCTACCAGGAATACGTCCAATTTTTTTATTTTTTACACAAATTAAACCATACAATGGATACACAAACTTGCTTATCTCACAGGGTTTTTTTTCCCCACAAGATTCATCTCTGTGTGGAACATACTAGTAGGTCATACCATGTATTTGCTGTAATGGAAGTAACACACTCTTGTTTACTAATTTGTCACTCAGTGAGCATACAGACTGCTTCAAGAATCTGACTATTGTGAATCATTTAGGCAATGCTACCCATCTTGGCAAAGGCAGTCAGATCTTCGTCCAAAGGGGCTCCGTCCAAAAATACCACACAGGAGAGTGGAAAGATCAGATTTGTCACTGAAGTGATTCAGACTTGTGTCTGGCTTCATTTTTAAGCTGTCTGACATTAAAGAATAACTTGCCACTTGCTGTTGGCGAGACCCTATAATAGTATCCAGCACAATGAGTCTCTGAAAGTGCAGTCTCCGACCCACGACTTTCAAGTTATCTCCTATACTTTTTGTAATAAACTTGGAACCTCTTGTTAATCTTTTCATGAGTCTGGCACAAACTGACCATATCTGTCACCAACACCCTTGAGAGTGCCTCACTGTGTAGTTTGCAGAAAGCCATTTTTCCCTCTAAAACTACCCTGTGCTACTTGCCCACACATTGAATTTCTTCTCTTTGAGAAGTGCTGGCTGGATATAGCTAACTTTCCTTCTAGATCCCATATGCTCTTCTCCACAGAGAGGTTAATAGTCATGTTTCTCTAATGATCAGCATGATAACCTCCTCCCTCTGAGTCTGCCATTTTAGGCATTTTGAAGTGACATGCTGAGGTGATATTAGTTGGATAAGGAAGTGCTCCTCAGACCTCACTGCTTAAAGGAGTCCAAATGTAACTGGAAAAAATTAGTATGTTTAAGTAGAGAGCATTCAAGTTCTCCTCACCAACCCTAGCCTTCTGTACAGCCAACATTTCTGATTCCTGCATCTAGTTCTCAGCCGCCATGAAAACTAAAGGAGTAGCCAGATGGTGGTGGCATGTGCCTTTAACCCCAGCACTAGGGAGATAGAGGAAGGCAGATCTCTGTAAATTTGAGGCCAGCCTGGTCCACAGATTGAGTTCCAGGACACCTAAAACCTCACAGAGAAACCCTTTCTTGGAGAAGAAGGAGGAGGAGGAGAAGAAGAAAAGAAGAAGGAGGAGGAGGAGGAGAAGGAGGAGGAGAAGGAGGAGGAGGAGGAGGAGGAGGAGGAGGAGGAGGAGGAGGAGGAGGAGGAGGAGAGGAAGAGGAAGAATAAGAAAGAAGGGGAGGAGGGGAGAGGAAAGAAGGGAGAAGAAGGGAGAGGAGAGAGTATTGAGAGAGAAAAAGAAAGAGAGAAAGGAAGGAAGGAAGGAAGGAAGGAAGGAAGGAAGGAAGGAAGGAAGGGTAAAGGGTGAAATTAATTCCCATAAACTGCTGGTACCTTTGAGTAAAATGGAGCAGGGAATATATTCAGGCAGACCAATTTATGTAAGTCTCTTTTCATTTGCCTTAAAATGAACCACTCAGGAATGTCTTACTACTGCCTATCCCTTAACACAAGTTTACCCAATCACTCGTGGGTTTACTAAAAGAATCTGCTAGTTTTCTTCCTCTGAAGTAACAAATTACAGTCTGATCCTGTCTCATATACCACATCAATCACTTATTCAGTCCTAAGATTGCTAAATGGTTGACCCAGTTGGGTAGTTTTAACTGTCCAACCATTTGGATTAAGAGGGTTAAAACAACTGAAGTGGTCTGATTACTTAGACTGAAAATGTCTGACTGAACCATGATGAAGTCTGAAACATCTAATTTAGATGGGAAACAAAGTTGTGGGATCTTTCAGATGTACTCACAGTAAACACAGCAGTAACAGTGCCTTCCAACTACTCCTCCCCTGTCTCTCTCCACACTCCTCTTCCTCCCATATCTTTCTCCACACTCTTCCTCCTCCTCCTCCGTCTCTCTCCACACTCCTCCTCCCCTGTATCTCTCTACACTCCTCTTCCTCCCATATCTCTCTTCACACTCCTCCTCCTCCCCTGTCTCTCTCCACACTCTTCTTCCTCCTATATCTCTCTCCACACTCCTACTCCTCCCCTGTCTCTCTTCACACTTCTCCCCTATCTTTCTCCAAACTCCTCCTCCTCTCATGTCTTTCTCCACACTCCTCCTCCTCCCATGTCTCTCTCCACACTCCTCCTCC